>JAJIYU010008923.1:0-17501 GCA_030144865.1 Tinospora cordifolia | reverse complement strand
AATATATATATATATATATATATATATTAAATGGGGTGATATGATTTTGAGCAAACAAATAAGATATAATATAAAGGTAAATATAATGTAGTTGGTTATTAAGATAGAAAACAAATGATAAGATAAGGTGGTGGTATATTTGAATAAATTATGCTATAGTTAAGTGGTGGTGAATTTGAGCAATTAATGTAGGTGGTGGTGGTGGTGAATTTGGGCCACACAATCTTTAATAGCAAAGTTTGGCACGTTTTGGTTTGGGAGAAAAAACAAAATGGAATAAAACACACAATGAAAAGAGGATATGGATGGCTGGATGGTGTTGGTGGTTTGACCACAACTTATAGCTTCTTTTTGACTCCCATCTTCATTTTTAGAAAACCAAAATAAGGAAAGAGACAAAATAAGGAAAAGAAAGTCAAGAGGAAAGAATGAAGCGTTTGAAATTGATTGGTTGTTGGATATAATGTAAGGGACGGTGGGAGCATGTCTCTCAATTCGTTCGATTTTCTTTTATCTTCCAACTCCAAAACATCTATACCTAGTTGCAGAACGAAGAAAGAAAAGGGAAAAAGAAGGAAAAGCTTGATTTTTCACCGATTATGACACATAGGTAAGTGATTTTCTCTAATTCTAATTACTAAAATGCTAATTAAGCCTTGTACTACAATTCTATTGGTACAATTTTTACTATGGATAGTGTTTTATACCTATATCCAAAAATTGAGTATTTTTCAACAGTGGGTAAAACTTAGTAAAAGTTTTACCAAAATACTCTTGTTGATAAGTAGATCCCAAAATATGTAGTTAGTTCTCATTTGTTTATCTTGTATATTCTAAAATAAATATCTAAAGTTTTATAACCTTTGGATGGGGTTTTGATAGTGTTAAATCCCAATAAAACCTTGATTGAAACTCATAGCAGTGTAGAGAATGAAAATACGTACCCATCGACACCAAATTCATAAATTTTGGATATCAATTAAAATTTTGGTGAGCGATTGACCCATAGGGTTATTTATTGAAAATGGAAATTTTAATAAACATACAGTTAGAAAGCTTATTTTGATATTTTATGTTATAGAATTATTTTATATGAGCAGAAAAGTAATATTAAAGATTATTAAGCATATTCGAGCTAATATGCACCAATAGGTGGAGTTAAACGAATATCTTGGGTCAAATAGGAGTAGTAAATACGTGAAAAACGATTTATACAATAAATTCAAATGAGTTGAATTTGATTTGATGCATATAAAATAATTTGTGATGGCAGGATTTGATTGGTGTTGTGGAACTAGACTGTTATTGGATATTAGAAACTGGTTTGACAGTAATTGTAAGTAATCTTTACTTGTAATATTATATCTGACATTGGTATTAAATTAAAACTGTTGTTTTTGATGAAATAAAATGAGATATATTGCATTTCATACGTATTTGAATTTCATGAAATGATTTTGATGCATTGTAGCATGTCAATGACGTACCTAAGTAGGTTATTGACATAACATCATTTCTATTGGTCATAGTCTCTGGGAACAGACTCACAAGATTAACCGTTGTAGTAATCTTGGTTGGTGCATTCCTGGCATGAGATAAATGACATAGAAATGAGTAGATAATTGGATAACTAGAGGTCTGGTGCACTCCTCATTTGTGCGGTGAGGAGCAGATTCGCTCTGTTATTTGGAAGGAGGGAGACGACTCATGTTTTAAAAGAGTGCATGTTATTGAAATCAAATCCATGTTTACACATTAAATTACGCATGTATGTTATGTTTACTTCATTTCGCAAGTGATTTGAATTTGTTTTACTTCGCATGTTTTTATATACATATGATGGTTATATAATACCATAAGTTAGATTATTCACTGAGCTTATTGTTTGCTCACTCCACTCTCAATCATTTTCTCCAAGTTTTGACAAGAAAGGAAAAAGGAAAGATGATGTGAATTAGTTTTGGGTTTCTGGAATTAATAGTATGTGAAAAGTGTAAAACTTAGTTAGATTACTCTTTTTTGAAATGAATATGAATGTGTTATCTTCTTAATGTATTGTCAGAACAAATGATGAATTTTGTAGATGTATGGGTATGTGGATGAAGGAAAATATGTGATTTTGTGTATTGCATGTGATTATTAGGTGTTTTGAAATATCTGACATGTTATATTTTTAGAGGAGACTCTGTTAAAATTTTTAGAAAAAAAATTGGGTGATTTGGTTAGGAAGGCTTACAGGGTTTTCGGACATGTCAAAGTGCTGACATGTTTGAGAATTCTGTGCCGGTCATGACGTTACCTGCAAAAGGGGTCCGGAAACTGGGCTAGATTTGAGTTCACTGGAATGAAGATTTTACTGAACTTGATTTTCACTGAAAATAAATTTCATCAAATTGACTTCATCGAAAAAGGAATTTTTCCTGAATATGATTTTGAAAAGTGGTAGTATGGGTAGAAGTTTAGAGGAAAGTAAGTGATGCCAACATAATTGAGTACTGTTATTAATGTGGCTAAGTGGAGGTAGTGATTTCTGACAGTTGACCTGCTTTCAGGGTAAAGGTCCCTAAGGGGCTGATCTAGTTAGATCTTCTTCTTCAGAAGTATGTACCCAAGGGATTTTCTTTATGTTGATTAGAGGTCCTTAGAAGATTTCATTATCATCCAAGACGAAACCATGGTGATAGTACTCGAAATAGATGGCATCACGACAAATAACTATATAAAACTGGATAGAAATTGATGTTAGGTGGCTAGAAGTCTAGGAAAAGACTAAGGTGATGCCAACGCGCTTGAGTTACAGTCGCAGGTGTGATTCGAGGCAATGGTGTCATATAAAAGTTTATGGAGTCAAACTTGGCAATCCTATTGAAGGATATCGGGCCAAGTGAAGTAATGTGACCATAGGTCTAGGTAGAGACCGAGTGTTATCTCGGGAATACAGTAGATCAGAAATAAATTAAAAACTTTTAGGACATAAGTTAGAGACTGATAACGTGTTGAACGCACACTTGTTTGGTCAAGACCCGAGTCTGGGAGGAGCTTGTATCTCTGGTCTCTATGTAGGATGGGGTGCATAGGGATTTGGGGGTACGGAGGAATCTTGGATTCGGAGAATAACGGACCATGTTTGGTGAGTGATCGATTTCTTTGGCTGAACTTGTACGCACTATATTGTACTGGGATGGGGCGGTACGGTATAATGGGACTTGTGTCAACCTTAGAGTAGTTTGCGGATGCCCATGTTACATTGTGCCTAATCAACACAATGGGACATGACGACTACGGATATTGAGACACTTGCGCCATTGTTTGGGTGTGGTACAATTCTAGGTGGAAGGGCGAGTGTGGGATGGGGCACACAGACCTGGAAGCACAGATGGAAGCTTTGGGATTGCATTATGCTAGCGTGTGTTGGTTGGTTGTTGGATGATTGCTTGTTATAGATGTAGTTCGATTATTTAAGTGTTATGACCCAAATTCCTATACCTACAAACAAACGAAATATTGCCAACTTAGAAACATAAACCCCTAGACAACTAAGACAAATCAAGAACTTAGAGACTATGCACCTAGAGTCATCCTAGCACGAGACACGCGGAAGGATAGGGACATATAGGAAGTAGTGGTCAATAAGATGAGTCACGATACCAGAAGAAAACATAAAACATATAGGTATACCTATGGACTAAATGTTATCCTTTAACTTAACATGAATAGATCATGGAATGCTAAATTAAATTCTTGGCTTGTGGTTCGTGCCAAGGGATTCGCAGATCTAGGAAGGATATGGTCAAAGAAGAGGTGAGAGTATTTCAAGGATAGCGATAACCAGAGAGACTTTAGTAACCCTGAAATTGATAACAGAGATTTCTCAGAAAGTGAGATTGGAGATTACTCTAGGACTTGTGGAGCAAGTGGTGTAGACTCTACAGTCATTGGCATTACCACAGTTTTTGGTGCCTACTTAAACATAAGTACAGTCCACCAGAGCAACTAGAGCCTCAGATGCAGCTATAACTTTAAACTCATCAAATAGATAAGCCTATGAATACAGTAACATGGAGTAGATTAATCAGTTATAACAAGGAACAGTAGGAATTGTTAAATGAATTCCAAAAATTGAAGCCTAGGTATGTTTTAAGGCGTGACTGATCCCTTTTCAGTAGAAAGGTGACCCATCGAAATGAATCAGCATTAGAAGGCTATGGGAATGACTGGACCTAGAAGGATGACGTTAACGACATATCAATTGGTGGGACCGACATATTGTTGGCGGAGAAGGAGTGAGAATGACTTAGAATAGGAACAAACAGAAAAATCAAGCCTAAGAGGGCACCGTCAAAGCAGATTGCTGGAGGCCCAAAGAGAAACAACATCAGTAACAGAGCAACAATCTCGATAGGACACACCAAGGAATTTAGATGGTGTTAGTAGTCTTTTGATAAATTGGAATAAGGAAATAAGGGTGCGATCATACCAGCACTAATGCACCGGATCCCATCAGAATTCCGCAGTTAAGCGGGCTTGGGCGAAGAGTAGAAACAAGCCCGATCAAAGGGGTGATGGTTGTAATAATAGCTGAGGTCTAAAAAAGAGAAATATTAAAGGTTACTCTCAGAATTGGGGGCAATTGGTGAAAACCCTATAGCTAATGGTAACACCACAAGTGTGATTAAGTAAGTGCAACCAACAAAATAGAGCACTAGCCATCGTACATTTTCTATTCGTGGTGGCATACGTAATCTTGTTCGAGATCTTATCAAATGTGGAGAGCAGAAGAAATTTTTTGTAAATTAACCATTTAACATGTTCGAAGCAAATTCTCCGGCTAGGAGAACTTCTCCCTCTACCCGAGTTGAGCAGATGTTTGAACAGATACAAACCAAACTTCTTGGAATATCCCAGTTCATCCTTGTCTTATGCCAGAGAGGAAAACATATACTATATATGGTCGGTGGATAAGGAAGATTCTAGCTGATGTTGGTATTATGACTCAATGCATTGCTCCAACAAAGGTTAATGATCAACACTTGACAAATGTTCTCCTGTAGATTAATGCCGAACTTGGTGGCTTAAATTCTTTATTGTCAGTCGAACAATCTCCTTCTAATTTTCGGATCTCCAAGGTCCCAATTATCACTCCTGGAAGGAATGTTTTACACAATATTTCTGGTTAGTATAAATTGTTCTCTATTACAGCAGAAGTTAACTCTAGATAATGACTGTTAATCTCTCGATATAGGGCCTCTGTCAGAACACAATTGCCTAAAACTAAAATGATAGAATAATATAATTAGGTAAGGACCTATTTGAGCCATCTATGCTAGAACCTTATTTCAAAAAGCCACAGTGATTCACTACGAGGATTGCCAGACTACATGATGAAGAAAATGAAAATGTCTGAACAACTCAAGTCTACCTCGGGTGAGAGTATACTCCAGATTATTAAGAAGTTCCCAAATTCTTTTATGGAAATGTCATGGATATCACGTAGGATACCTAGGGTAGAAGATCACAATTCTAAGTACTAAACCACGTCAAGAGTTGCGACCCTTAGTTTTCAACACTTATTCGGAAGGAAGGCTATGTTCATAATCTGTCCACTGAGAATAAGACATACATTATTCCAAAATCATTAATGATAATGGATGAGGTGATGTCTGAAGTTAGAGAGTGGTGGCCATTATAGTTTTACTCAACTATGTGAAAGACTTGAGAAAATTCTATGGCTTTTCAGAGAATGGTTTCAAAAAAGAAAATAAATTTACATCTAGTAACATTGCAAAATGATGAATCTAGTGTGGGTGGACAAATACCCTAGTTATATTTATAAATTTGAGAAAAATGATCAAATAGAACATGGAAGGATTCTTAGAGTAAGATCAGAGTAGCACAGCGGAAGCGTGATGAGTCTTGAGAAACGCAGACTGATTGACAACATGAGCTAACCTGACGCAAATTTCGAGGACGAAATTCTATTTAAAGGGGGTAGATTGTAACACCCCAGAATTTTGCAAGCTCGTCCGTCACAAGTTAATGTAAGATAAGACATTATTTTGTGGAACTATGAGATTATAAGAAAAAAAATTAATATAAAAGAACAAAAATAAAAGAGATAGAAGTTTTAATATATGTATATTTGAGGGCGATTGATCGAAATCTTAGTCGAAAAAAATGTAGTAGTTTAGATCATCTTATTTTATACACATCTAAGATTATGGTGAATGAGATTTAATATAAAAGTTTTTGTGGTTGACAGAATTTTTGTTGTGAATAAAATTTAAGTAAAAAAATTAAAATGAATAAGATAAAAATATTTTAAAAAAACTAAAATAATAATTATACACATGATAGGAGAGTTAAGGTAATTAAATGATTAAATATTGGTATTATTGTTACAAATTGATGCTTATAATAAAGTTTAAACAACTAAAGTGATCAACCAACTAAAAATTTAAGTAAATTAAAATTAAATTTTGGACGGGGTCAACAAATTAAGTATATACTAAAGTTTTTAAACAAAGTAGCATTGGCCTATGAATAATAAATTTGCATGGGTTTATATAAAGTTTTAAACAAAGAAAATAATGGAAAAAAAAAAGAATTTAAAAAAATTAAAGTATTTTATGGATCTTGGTCAAACTAGAAAAAAAACAGAGAAAATTCGTGCTCTATAAATTTTTCGAACTGGAGAAGAAATCCAGAACTACCTAGTACTCACAGTTGGATTGTAACACCCTGCCTCCCAAGTCTCATCTTCCACGTCATCTGACGGTTCAACTTTCTTTGATCAAAAATCTTGGGATGCCCGGGAGACGGGCCCGTGTTACATTTTCTTCTTCTTAGACCCAAATGCATTAGGATTCATGTGTACATTAGTCTATATACCAAATGACATCATGGTAAATAAATTTTTTCATTTATTCATTTGAAAATTTTGAGTACAATAATCCATTACAGCGAAAAATAAATTCAAAACTGAAATACATGATTTAGTTTGGGCCGATGCGCCTTACATTGAAATAAATAAAACTGTCAATAGATTAATCTCCCCTCGCAAGCTGATTAACTCCCTGTGATGTGAAAAATAGGGGGTGAGCTAAAAAACTCAGTGAATCATTCCATCTATTTAATTCATTATTTCAACCAGACAATGCAAGCAAATCAAACACTTTCAAAGATTAATTCGATTCAACCAATATATTAATTCAGTCGTAATTTAGACTGAACCAGAATACCCTCTGTGCTCCAGATCTAGGGAGAGAGATCAATTCTGAAACTCAAACTCATTTCTAGTGGGATCATTTTTAAAACCCGTTTCATGCTGGTGTCAGTATTGACAACCAATTCCAATTCTACATGGAACACAGAAAATCTCCCGTACTGGTACGTGGTTGAAAACTTATTTAATTTGATTTTTTTGTGTGCAAGAGCATAGCAAATAAGGATTTCAACAGTAATTAAACATACCCACAGTATAACATTATAAATCAACAAAAGCACAGATTTTCGATTTCTGATGTAGAAGATCGTACGAGACACAACTACAGAGCATACTCTCTCAAACAAGAAAAACAACTTTCGATTTCTAATGTAGAAGATCGTACAAGATGCAACTACAGAGCATACTCTCTTGGTCATGCAACATGATAATTGAATGACATAAATACAAATAATAAGAATGAAAACAAAAAAAAATTCAAGCTAACCAAACAAGCAAGCATCATCTAAGTCAAAATAATAAATTAAAAAAAAAGGAAAGAAACTCACCTTGAGATCGCTTCCTAAATTATTTGTAGCACTTCGTGGCTACTACTTCGCGAACTATTTAGAATAGCTCAAGCAAAGAAGAACTAGAACTAAAGTTGTCAAAAAGGAAGCAAAGAAAGAAAGCAAGATGAATTTTCAACTCTTGTCTTTGGGATGAATGAAATGGGTAGAGTAGGGGGGTTTATATAGGGCCCTCTTCCAAATAGTGTCTCTATCTTTCTAATATGAGATTATCACTTCCTATATATGCCCACTTTAATATCTCCCTAAATGAGATATTTCATTCATGAATGCATTTCCTTTACACATATACTTCTTTGTGTATATTACTATCATACTAAACGAAATATTATTTTCATGAGTGCATCTAATTATTACTTTATACACATACTTTTTTATATTAATATCATACTAAAAAATACTATTTTCTTATTTAAATAGAGAAGCATATATTTACCCAATAATTCTATATGTCTAATATCAATCAATGTATATTCCTTTATACTTCTATACTAACTAATTAATTGCATACTAATGACATATATATATATATATATATATATATATATATATATGTGTGTGTGTGTGTGTGTGTGTGTGTGTGTGTGTGTGTGTGTGTGTATATATATAAATATATACGTATATGTGTTTTAAACTAAAATTTCGATTATTATGTCACTAAAATTTCAGGTATTACAATTATTACATCACTAAAATTTCATGTATAGAAGAATTCTTAGAATAAGATCAAAGTAGCGCAGCGAAAGCGTGATAAGTCTTGATAAACGCAGACTGATCGACAACATAAGCTAACCTGATGCAAATTTCGAGGACGAAATTTTACTTAAGGGGGTAGATTGTAACACCCCAGAATTTCACGAGCTCGTCACGTCACGAGTTAATGTAAGATAAGACATTATTTTGTGGAACTATGAGATTATAAGAAAAAAAAATACTATAAAAGAGCAAAAATAAAAAAGATAGTAGCTTTAATATATGTATATTTGAGGGCGATTGATCGAAATCTTAGTCGAATAAAATGTAGTAGTTTAGATCATCTTATTTTATACACATCTAAGATTATGGTGAATGAGATTTAATATAAAAGTTTTCGTGGTTGATGGAATTTTTCTTGTGAATAAAATTGAAATAAAAAAATTAAAACGAATAAGATAAAAAAAATTTAAAACTAAAATACTAATTATACACATGATAGGAGAGTTAAGGTGATTAAATGATTAAGTATTGGTATTGTTGTTACAAATTGATGCTTATAATAAAGTTTAAACAACTAAAGTGATCAACCAACTAAAAATCTAAGTAAATTAAATTAAATTTTGGAGGGGGTTAACAAATTAAGTATATACTAAAGTTTTTAAACAAAGTAGCATTGGCCTATGAATAATAAATTTGCATGGGTTTCTATTAAGTTTTAAACAAATAAAATAATGGAAACAAAAAAAAAAAGAATTTAAACAAATTAAAGTATTTTATGGATCTTGGTCAAACTAGAAAGAAAAAAAAAACAGAGAAAATTCGTGCTCTAGACATTTTTCGAACTGGAGAAGAAATCCAGAACTACCTAGTCCTCAGAGAAACAAACGAATGGAGAAATCAAGAAACTGAAGAACAAAGTTACGAAGTTAGTTGGGCGTTTAGTGGTGAGCAGAAGGAGAAGACCGAAGGAAGAAGAAGACCAAAGGAAGAAGAAGAACACTAGCAGCCGATTTCTCGGTTTGGACGAGCTCAACTCAAGAGAGAACGACCTGGAAATCTGAAAAATTGGGTTCAAAAATCTAGGTTTTCTTGCTTTGGCGAATGAGAATAAGATTGAGAGAGGAGCAGCTAGTAGGAATCACGAACAGAGGAAGCAAACATCGGGGTTTTGATTTTCTCGTTCTTATGTTGGTTATAATAGAAGAAGAAGGAAAAGAGACGGTTTTGATTTTTGGTTTGGGTTTTCGTTTGTGATTTTGAAGATGATGAATGCACATATCTTGAAAAGGATCATGGCTGCTGGCAATGGAACGATGAACAAAGCAAGAAGAAATTGTGCTCTGTTTTGGGCGAGATCCAAGAACGAAAAGAGGGGCTTTTGTGTGTTTGATGATTTATAACTTGGGGACTGGAGTTACGAGGTGCAAACTAAAGACAGCAAGCTCCTGTTTCTTGGTTAGACAGACGGTGAGCAGGAAACCCAGAATTTTCTGGGTTGATGATGGCCGAAATGAAGAAGGGGAATGGAGCAGCTGTAGCTGCTAGATGATGATGAGGAAAAGAAGTTGTTGTTGCTGCTACACCGTTACCTTGTGTAATATGGTCTGTGAAGAAGAAGATGACGATGAGAATAGGGAGCAAATTATGATTTTGAGCAGATTTGCAAACCTGGTTAGTGGGGCGAGAACAGGAAAATCTAGATTTTGGGAATCAGTATTGGTCATTCAATTTCTGGATCAGAAGGACGTTGAAGATGGAGAACCAAGAAAAAAAAAATCTCTGAAACGGGATTTAAGGTTGAGTTTGGCGTTCGTGAAATTTAGGAATTTTCCAAAATTTTGTATTATTGATTGTCGTGAATTGATGGAGAAGAAAAGCTGCTGTGTGTTGTGTGTTCTATGTGTGTGCAGTTGCTGCTATTGTCGGATGAGAAGCGTGAAGAAGGAAGATGTGCTACGTTTGTGCAAAAGAGTAACAACGAATAACAACTTGATCTATTAGCTGCTATTGAGAATTGTGAATTTCAAACAGAGGAACAAAAGGGGTTGTTGGTTGTATTGCACACACAAAGGAGAACAATGAAGAAACAATCGTTGGTGTCGCAGGTTGTTGGTTGTGCTCTAATTTATTGGGGACAAGAAGATGATGAACATGATTTTAGAGGTATATTTTGGATTTTAAATATTACATTTCATTTTTGTTGATTATAAATGCGAAAATAGTAAACGAAAAAAAAAATAAAAATAAAAATTTTATTAAAATTTTAGTAGAAGTATTAAATTCAATGCTATTGGATTATAATAAGTGCGTAGAATATAAATATTAGAGCCTAGGAAAATTCGGAGTTTTGAATAATAGAAGTCAAATTTTGTTTAGAAGCTAGATGCAAATAAGAAATATTAAAATATTCTTATTCAATTAGAAATTTATTAAATCAATTATAAAAATTAGTTTAGAAAATTTATTTAATAATTCAAATTAAATAAATTTAATATCAGATTTTTATTAATTATTAAACATAAGAATTATTTGATTTAGGAAAAAGAAAAAAAATTTAGGCCTTGAAACTAAATGTGTGACATTTAGAAGTCTTATTTTGTTCATAACTAAATTAATTATAAATTATTTAAATTGCAAAGATTCAGTTATTAGAAATTTAAATTTATTAAAAGGCTTGCAAGTGAATTATTAAAGTTTAATTTCAAATTAAAGAAATTTAGGGGACTTAGAAATTATTTTAATTAAAATATACAAAATTCTAGAGATTAAGAATAGTCCTAAAGTAGTGGAAACTGATATTTAGACCTCCTAATTAAATTAGAAATCATTAAATTGAGAATAAATTATTAAGTGGTAAATTTCAAGTCTATACATCTTAAAGTATCGAATAGTTCGAAGAAAAGCAAAGGAGCCCTAAAGATCGGCGGAATCAGGTGGGTGTGATTTCCTTACTCATTTGTATTATACGGATTTAAGATTCGAAACATTTAGTTGAATAGTTCTAGGATTATTAGAATTTTGTTATAAAGTGATTGAACTTGTTTGGCTTGCTTAAATGATGGTGTGATGACTTATTTAATTGTAATTTGTTTATCCATGACATGCATTAATAGAAAATATGCATTTAGATTTCATTATTTACTCATGTGAATAGCCAGCATTATTTAATTTATTTTCCATGAAATGCTTGAATGGTTGGCATGAGTGAAATTGTTTGTAAAACTAAAATAAGACGATGGTTCACTAAGAATCCACGTGTTGGTACGATTGACGAGCCTGAAGCGGATTGAGGTAGCATCTCCTATATATCACCGCTTGAGATCGTTGAGCCACAAGGCGGATCGTACGTATTCCCACCCAAAGATGACTGTGATAACTCAAAGTCTTTGAGAGATGGTACGATTCATGATAAGTACACTCTCTTAGGCTGTGATGTGAGTATAAATTGATTTTAGACGAGTATTGGAACCCTTTGAGATTAGATTGGATCACAGGGAATACCGAGAGGCATCTCAACCCTCTTCCAGTCTTAGATTACAATTAAAACAAATGAATGTATTGAGTGTCTAATGTTTGAAAGTGTTTGTAATGTTTTGAATTGGGTCTGTATAATGCATATGATGTGTAGGATCGATTCACTGAGCTTTCGAGCTCACTCTCACTTTATTTTTCAAGTACACCTAGACGTAGAGTATGTTGACTTACATTAGAAGACTCGCTCTATGATTGGACACCTCTTGGGGAGATCGTCCGGGATAGGTGACTTGGAAGTCATATTTTATGTATTTTTATTGGATTATTTTAATGTATTTATATTGGGTTAACTTCGATTGTTTTATCTTTCAATGGCTTTCCTTGTATAACGATTTTGGTTTAAACAAATAGTTTAAAAGTATTCCGCTGCATTGCTAATGAATTATTCTATAAAATTATTGTGATTTCTATCTTGCACGAAATATCTTCATAGAAATTGACTTGAAAACTAAAGTTTACGAATTGAATTTTGAAGAAAAAGATTTTGATAGAATAAAACTTTTAGGTAGCATCTTGATTTTCGACGGGCAACAATCCACACATGAGGTAAAACGTGAACAGAGGTTCGGCCGAAAAATTGGGATGTTACACTGATGCACTTAGTAGGGGAATAGTTCGAGACTACCTGTATAGCTAGACATATGTCTCAAGAGTGGAGAATGATTGATTTTGTGAATGTGATGAGTATCCATGAGACTTCGATCGAAACCAGATTCAGTGCACAGATAAGAGCCCAACAGTTCCTGCTTATTGAGATCATGGAGGTACAGCTTCATGATGTTGATTATGTGATGTTCCAAGAGTGGGTGAATGACACTTCTCATGTGGAGTGGTCGATTGATACTGATGGTGCACTAAGGTTTAGGAGACGATTGTGGGTACTAGCTGACCCTCACCTGAGACAGGGAGTACTAGCAAAGTTCCATCGTTCGAGGTATATCATTCATCCAAGCATCAATAAGACGTATCAGGATGCTCAATGTACTTATTGGTGGCTGGGGATGAAATGAGATATTATAGCGTTTGTGTAGGGATGTGACACGTGCCAAGAGGCTAAGGTTAAGCACCAAAGAGCTAGTGGTTTATTACAACCCTTGGCTATTCCTGATTAGAAATGGGAGCTCATTACTATGGACTTTATGATGGGATTACCTCAAACTCAATGGAGACATAACGCTATTTGGGTTATTGTGAACAAACTGACTAAGTCTACTCATTTCCTCCCGATTCACACTAGAGATTCAATTGAGAGGCTGAGTCGACTATATATCTGCGAGGTCAAGACATTACATGGGGTCCCAGTGTCCATTGTGTCTAATAGAGATGCTCAGTTTATATCTCATTTTTAGCAGAGCTTGCAGAGTCAATTGGGACTTGATTAAATTTGAGCACAGCCTTCCATCCACAAACTGATGGTCAGTCAAAGTGGGTGATCCAGATTTTGGAGGAAATGCTCCGAGCATGTGTCCTTGACTTTGGTGGTAGCTGGAAAGATTATTTGGTGTTGTGTGAGTTTGCATATAATAACAACTACCAGGCGAGTATCGACATGGCAATGTTTGAGGCATTACATGGTCGACCTTGCTGATCGCCAGCTTGTTGGGTCGAGGTTGATGACATAGCACATTTTGGCCCTACCTTTGTACAGGAGCAAATTGATAAGATTTAGCAAATCCGTCAAAACATGTAGGCAGCTCAGGATCAGCAAAAAAATTATGTGGATAACCGGAGGAAGATCCTTGAGTTCGATTTTGGTGATCATGTGCTGCTTCAGATTTTTCCTCAGAAAGGGTAGACTCGTTTTGGTATTTTAGGTAAACTCGCTCCGAGATACATTGAACCTTTCGAGATCCTTAAGAGAATAGGTTTTGTGACTTACCGATTGGCATTACTGCCTCAGCTAGCGAGTGTACATAACGTGTTTCTCATTTCAATTTTGAAGAAGTACTACCCTGATCCCTTGCATATGATTGACTTGAGACATGTTGAGCTGCGAGAAGATTGTTCAAACAATGAGACTCTGATAGCTATCGTTGATCGAGCTGTGAAGAAAGTGCACAACAAAGAAATACCAATGGTACGTGTACCTTGGCAGTTTTACGGTGCCGAGCAAGACACCCTGAAGCGAGAGGACTACATGGCGAGTCACTTCCCTAATATTATGATAATTGCTTCTTGATTTTGTTATTTTAGCAAATTTTGGGGACGAAATTTATTCTAAAGAGAGAAGATTACAACGACCCGTATTTTTGGATATTGAGTCAATGGGTTCGACATGTATTTTCATGTATCGATTAATGAATTATAAATAAAAATATATGATTTTGTAGGTATTGTATAAATTAATGTGGTCATTTAATAGAAATATGTGATTTTTATGGTGATTGTATTAATTAATGGATGTATTAAATGAAAAATTAAAATAAATAATAAATAATAAAAATAATTATTTAGTGAGAGTTAAGTTGAAAAAAATGAAATGAATGAAAATGATAAATGATATGAATTAATTGCCATATAGATATGTATTTATTTGGATGTGTGTGTGTAATATGATGTTTTTTTGGTAAAAAAAATATATATATATATATATATGAACAATGAAAAGAAAAATAAAATAAAGATGATTGTGTGGATAATGTTGATGATGTGGTTGATGATAAAAGCGAGTCAAAAGTTAAAAGGGGGTCAAAAGTTATCTTTGCATGAATTAATGGTGGGACCCACAAAATGTTGGCTATAAATGGGTGCTCATTCCCTCTCATTTGTGCTCACACTTCAATTCCAGCAATCTCCAATCGTTGGGGAAAAAAAAAAAGAAACCAAGAAATAATTTGGAGACGGAAACTAGAGAAGAAAAAAAAAAGGGAACAGAAAAGGAAGAAAAAAGAAGATGAAAAGAGAAGAAAAGAGAAGGAAAATAATAAATTTATCGATGATCTGACGTTTAAATGTGCTAGTTTATTGTATGACCCAAAATTAGAATGTATTTTTCTAAGAAGTAATATATATATATATATATTTGTAACACCCCAATTTTCGACTGGACCTCTGTTCACGTGTTGTGACTTATCGATTGGCATTACTGCCTCAGCTAGCGAGTGTACATAACGTGTTTCTCATGTCAATTTTGAAGAAGTACTACTCCAATCCCTTACATGTGATTGACTTGAGACATGTTGAGCTGCGAGAGGATTGTTCAAACAATGAGACTCTGATAGCTATCGTTGATCAAGCTGTGAAGAAAGTGCACAATAAAGAAATATCAATGGTACGTGTACCTTGGCAGTTTCACGGTGCCGAGCAAGACACCCTGAAGCGAGAAGACTACATGGCGAGTCACTTCCTTAAGATTATGAGAATTACTTCTTGATTTTGTTATTTTAGCAAATTTTGAGGACGAAATTTATTCCAAAGAGAGAAGACTATAACGACCCGTATTTTTGGATATTGAGTCAATGGATTCGACATATATTTTCATGTATCGATTAATGAATTATAAATAAAAATACATAATTTTGTAGGTATTGTATAAATTAATGTGGTCATTTAATGGAAATATGTGATTTTTATAGTGATTGTATTAATTAATGGATGTATTAAATGAAAAATTAAAATAAATAATAAATAATGAAAATAATTATTTAGTGAGAGTTAAGTTGAAAAAAAATGAAATGAATGAAAATGATAAATGATATGAATTAATTGTCATATAGATATGTATTTATTTGGATATGTGTGTGTGTGCGAGTGATATGATGCTTTTTTGGTAAAAAAAAAAATATATGAACAATGAAAAGAAAAATAAAATAAAGATGATTGTGTGGATAATGTTGATGATGTGGTTGATGATAAAAGGGAGTCAAAAGTTATCTTTGCATCAATTAATGGTGGGACCCACAAAATGTTGGCTATAAATGGGTGCTCATTCCCTCTCATTTGTGGTCACACTTCATTTCCAGCAATCTCCAATCGTTGGGGAAAAAAAAAAGAAACCAAGAAATAATTTGGAGACCGAAACTAGAGAAAAAAAAAAAAAAAAAAAAAAAAAAAAAGAGAAGAGAAAAGGAAGAAAAAGAAGATGAAAAGAGAAGAAAAGAGAAGAAAAAGAAGAAATTTCTCGAGGATCTGACATTTAGGTAATTTATTTTTATCTTTTTTTAATTTAGAATTATTATTGTAGTTATAAAATTTAGCTTTTTTACTGTAATTTTCATTAACTGTGCTAGTTTATTGTATGACCTAAAATTATAGTGTATTTTTCTCAGAAGTAAAAATACACAATATATATATATATATATTTATAACACCTCAATTTTCGACCAGACCTCCGTTCACATGTTATGTCACGTGTGGATCGTCATTCGATGAAAATTAGGATGCTACTCTAGGTTTTCGTTCTGTCAAAAATCGTTTCTTCAAAATCAAATTCATAAACTTTTTAGTTCTTAAGTAAATGTCTGAATAATCTCACGTACAAAACCAATTTATCAAATTTTATTCATTGAGACGTTTGCAGGGTTCCTCAAAATAAACCATTATTAATGCAGCGAAAATACTTTAAAACTATTCATTCGAACCAAAATCGTTAAACAAGTAAAACCATTTAAATATAAAAGAATCGAAGTTAAACCAATGTAAACACATTAAAATAATCCAATATCATACAAAAACATAATTTTTCAATTACCTATCCCTGACGACTTCCCCATGAAATGTCCAATCTGAGTGCAAGTCTTCTGACGTAGGACATCACATTCTAAGTACAAGTGTACCTGAAAAATAGAATGGGAGTGAGCTCGAAAGCTCAGTGGATTAAACCTACACATCACATGCATTATACAGACTCAATCCAAAACATTACAAACACTTTCAAACATTAGGCGTTTCAAACATTCATTTGTTTTAGTCAAACTCTAAGACCGGAAGAAGGTTAAGATGCCTCTCGATATTCCCTGTGATCCAATCTAATCGTAATCATAGAGGCCTTAGGTTGTACCATCTAAAATCAATCATATCTCAGTACCACAGTCTAAGAGAGAGAGTAATTGTCATGACGTCGTATTGTCTCCCAAAGACTTCGAGCTGCCATAGTCAGCTTAGGGTGGGAATACCTACGATCCACCTTGCGGCTCGTCAATCGCACCGGTATGTGGATTCTTAATAAACCTTCGTCTTCTTTTAGTTTAATACAGTTGATTAATCACACTAAAGCATCATTCATATCATAGCAAGCAAAACGAATAATGTCCAACATTAGCATGGTAAAGTAAATGATCAAACGATGAAATCTAAAAGCATAGTCTCATATAAAAACATGTCATGATCAAGAAACCAGTCATCACACAACATTCAACAATACCGACAACTCAATTCAAATTTCCTAAAAATATTAACAACTTAGAATCTATTCAAACAAATGTCTTGAATTTTAAATCCGCATAATACATGTGAGAGAGAAAATCATGCCCACCTGAATT
>JAJIYU010008922.1:0-17486 GCA_030144865.1 Tinospora cordifolia | reverse complement strand
GGATTAGTTCTCTTCAGAGTTCACAAGGTCTAGATTCTTGCATCCAACTTAGGGGTGTTCATCAATCCGACCAACCCGCCTAACTCGAACTTTTTGGGTTAGTTTGGGTTGAATTGTATTAGTTATTTGGGTTGGGTTGAGTTTTAAAATGCTTAACCTGAATGGTTTAGGTTGAGTTGCGGGTTGAATACTTAAAAACCCGAACGAAACCGACCCAATCCGATCTTACATATTCTTCTTTTTTAATTATAAATGCTTTTAAAAATAAATGAAATAAGCTTTTGAAATATTTTTATTATATATAAATGATAAACTTATAAGTAACTAGTTAAATTGATATGATTATTTATGTTATATTAAATCTTCTTTATATATAAATACCATCTATTATTTTTAAAAACTAATAATAATTATTTTTTCTTTCTACAAAATCATCTATTTTATATTAGAAGAATTTCAATTTGAAAGATGACATTATTAAATTTTACTAATGTTAAATTTATGTAAATCAAAGTAATAAGAATATTTTAAAAATAATATTATTTTTGTATGTATAATGAGTTAACTATAAATATAATTAAAAATAAATATACAAAAAAAATTTAGTTTAATAGTTCTTGTGTAACGAAAACATTAAAATATAATTAAAAAATATTAAATTAGAGCCAACTTGATAAATCGACCCAACCCAAATCGAAGCCGAACTGTTTAGATTGGGTTGGGTTTAACCATAGATTGGTTTGGGTTGGGTTTGAACTTTTCCAACTCGAACTGTTTGGGTTGGGTTACGGATTTATCCTAAATTCGACCCAACCCAACCGACGAACACCCCTAATTCAGCTTACAAGAAGACTTCATTGGTTGTTATTGGCACCCTTCTAAAAGAAGTTTCTTGTTGGCCTCTCTACTGACGTAACCCTGTGATTTTGAGCACCAAAAAGAGATAACTAGTAATTGGGATAGACTCCAACGTGACTTCAGAGGGATGAGGCGCACCTTCTTGACAAAAGAACTTAGCCGGCTACTTAACCTCATTTTGACTTTGAAAATCACCAGATTCCAGAGCTTCTCTCTTTTTATTTATTTTTATTTTTTCCTTGCTTTATCTTCCAAAAGAAGACCAAGATAGGTAAGTGGCTGCAAACCAACTTCAAAATGAATACTAGAAGCTGTCTTTAGAGATTGCAACCAGATTCATGTTAATGTCCATTGGTTGACCTTTTTTTTTATTTATTTATGTATTTACATATTTGTTACTTGGCCGCCAAGAAGATCTTTACTAACTATTGTTCAACAACACCACTGTTTTAGATTCCTACTTGCAAGAATCCACTTTACCTACAATGTATACAATATTGAGTACAAGTTTCTTTACTTGATTATTGCATTAATAGCATTGCTCCAGTCAAGTCATGTCATTGATGCATTTGGTACATTCTAGTAACTTAGAAGAAGAAGAACAAAAAAAAAAAAAAAAAAGAAAAAAAATTTCTGTTAGTTATTCATACACTTTGACCCCATTTGCCTAAAAGAAAAGTTTACTCATTTTATTAGCCGTTCACACACTTTGACACCCTCCACCCCCCTACCTTAAAAGAAAACACTTTACCAATTTTGTTAGCTATTCACACACTTTGACATCTTCCCCCTTAAATAAAACATTTTACCTCTTTTATTTGTCATTCACATACTTTAACACCACCTCTTTGAACAATATATAGTTCATTTAGTGATTTTCTCATTCCAATTTGTATATTATTATTAATTTTATAATTTCAATATTTTGCATTCTTAGTCTACATTAGCATAAAACTTGAGCCCAACAGTGACTACCATTGATTGGATGTCTACTACCCAAATTTCATTCTATTCTGGTCTTGATACCTTAAAAAGTGATCTCAAGTCGTTCAAAGAGTTCATGATACAATTTAAAGAGGAGTTGTGTCTAGAGTTACTAGTTGAATTAGAAAAGATATTCTCCAAATAGCTACATGTGCAATAAAAAACCATTAGATGAATATAGTATAATCCCGGTTGTTAATCAAGGTCCCAATTCTAGTCACTTGTAGCCACCAGCTAGTTAAGTCCCTAAACCAGCCCAAAATTGTTACGTATCTCAAAAAAGTTCCTTCCTAATATCGATCTGCACAAGTTCAAGACCCCTTATTGTCTAATATAAGGCCCTTCCTCAATCCATCTTTCTCTAACATTCCTTCTCGAAAGGTATTCAAGTTTCAAGATGATATTGACCTATATTTTGAGCATGCCTATAAAGGTCCTCCTCCACTGTACAATTATGATAGACCTTTGTAATACCTTGAAATTTCGTCGAATAATTAAAATATAATAAAATAAAACACAAAAATTATAGACCTTGAGAAAAATCATAGAATTTATGATGTAAAGCATGTACAATCAAATATACAAAGGGGTAGAAATATTAGAATAAAACACAAAATTCGCAAACAACCAACTCACTAGTTATTGCAGTAATGATATTCACTATTGCAGTAGTATGTTCCTGCCCAAAAATTCAACAAAAACACTGTGTCTAGGTTACTGCAATAATGCCTTCTTACTGTCGCAATAAAGTTTCCAAAATAACTATGAGAAGCTTCTAATGCATGGACAACTTTTAAAAACATCACTTACTAATATTTTTGTGTAGGAAAACAACTAAAATAGCAAGGAAAAGAGTTTAGGAAAGATTGCTACCAAGCGCCCAAAAACTTCTCAAACTCATTTTCATTTACTTGTTTCCAAAATGACTATGAGAAGCTTCTAGTGGGTAAGAAACTTCTAAAAACATCACTTACTAGTATTTGTCCACATGAAACAAGTAAAATAGCAAGGAAAAGAGTTAAGAAAGACTGCTACCAGGGAAACCACCCAAAAACTTCCTAAACTCATCTTCATTAAGCCCTATATAAACCCAGTATGAACACCCCATTCTCCTCACTCAAGCAAGTGTGAATCACTTCTCTTCTTGCTGTCCTAGCCTTCTTCTTGATATTCTTTCATTCCTTAGTTGTTTCACACAACAACTATAGTAGTAGGAGGGAGCAAAACCCAAAATCTGTAGCACAATAGCAAGAACACACTGCTCAACATTCTTTTGGAGGAACTAGAGGATTAAACAAGTCAATGAAGGTATAACACTCATATCTAAGTCTTAAATGCATGATTCATGGCCTAGAACTAGAAGTATTAGGATGCCAAGGTCATAGAAAAGCAAAGGAGGGAACAAATATACACAATAATTTAGTTTTCATGTTGGTTATCATGGCAGTGATCACTGTTATCGCGGTAATGCCTTCATCTTCCTCTGTTTCTATAAATTCTCTTTTTGAGTACCATAGTTGCCTAGCATAGTAGTGCCACTATTTTTCTGGAAACCCCTTTAAGTTACCGTTGTAGTGTTCCTACACTACTTGTTTTTTATTTGTATGTTCTGGTTATTGCCGTAATCCTTTCCCCTACTACGGTACATAGAACCAAGACCATATTAAGACTCATCTAGGGTGATATTCTTGCATAATTAAAGACCATATTAGATATGAATCATTGGGATATGATTCAAGAATGTCAGAAACACCATGATCATCAAAAAATAATGTATTGAATCTTAATCTTTAAGGTTAAAGGCTCAAAGAAGGATTAGAATAATGATACCAAGTGCAAAAAGGAACTAAAGCTATAAGGTGGAGATGATTTCTAGATTTTAACTTATTATTTTGATTCAAATGATATTTGCATGTTTGCTTGCTTAGTCTAGCAATGTGCCAGGAATTTATCTGTTATGTTTTCAAATATGCATGTCTAGAGATATACTATTGATGAATGACGCATGAGCAATGCAAGTGATATCATGACCTGTTAGCATGCTTAAGAATTGCTATGAATGTTGATTACTATGTTTATGATGCTTACATGTTTATATAGTTGGTTTAATCAGTTATTAATGTGATTTATCACTAAAGAAATATTAATAAAGCTGATAACCACGTACTGACGCGATTATGGATTTCATCGTGAGTGTTCCAACCTGGACCTTACTTGTCGATTTTTTTTTCTAAATTGGAACTCGGCGTTTGGATTAACCCCACTTCCTAAATTGTGAACAAGGCATTTGGATTGACCCCACTTCACTAATGATAGGTTTAAGCATCCATATTTGACCTCGCTCCCTAGATATGGAATACTGAGACATTCCTTTCGGTCTTAACATCAACTGATAACAACTTATTGTTTGAATCACTTAATCTGTGGAAGTGCTTTACATGTATGTTTCATTTGATTGAAATAAAAATTTAAATATTTGGGATGATCCACTGGGCTCTTAAGCTCACCCATTTTTCTAACATTTCAGGAAACTAAAGATCAAAGGCTGCGTGAAAAGTAAGAATTATTTTTAGAATTTTCTTTTTTGGTTTCATAATTTTGTTTAAGTCGGGCATGATGGCCTTAGTTTCCTTAGTTAATTTTAAAGTTATTTCTTTGTAATAAACTTGAATTTTATTTACCTCTTGAATGTTGAAGTTGATTTTCAAATAATGATATTGATTTATTTCATTAAAGATTTCAAAGTGTTTTATGTGAAATCGACATGAGCTAATATGAAAGAGGAAGCCTCATAGAGTTAAGACAAAAAGAAAAAAAGAAGAAAGATAGACAGAAAAGAGATAAAGTGACGTACCGCCTCTTGGGTGGCCATTGATGATTTATGAATGATACTTGCATGTGACGTTAACGTGCCTAATTGTTAATTATGAAGGTAGTTTTGTAATTGCACCATCTAAAATAGATTTATTGGGCCACATGGAGGAGGCTGGATGTTACAACCTTCTAAAAGACCAACATGACATTTCACACCTGCTTGACCTTATCATGATGACCTTGATGTTATCAAACGAGTTAGGATTGAGGCTCTTATGTTTGATAGCATACTTAATCCTAATATCTTCTTAGACTGGCTTTCTAATTTAGAGGATTATTTTGGTTGGTATGACATGTCAGAGGGTCAATGTTTTCATTTTGCTAGAACGATATTGGAAAAATGTGGAGCACCAATTAGAACATCTAGGTCAATAACCTATCAAGTCTAGGTTGAGATGAGACAAAAACTTATTGAGAAAACTCCTCCCTATGTCTCATACAAGTGATTGATGGACTAGTGGTTCAACCTTCGCCAAGGATCTTTTACTAACATTTAATATTATATTTGTTTTTTGGACCCTATGTTTTGTTGCCGAATTGAGTATGCACCTTTAATTATTGCAGCTAAATTCATTAATAGCCTACACCTTGAGATTGGACATGAAGTGAATCTTCGTGTGTCGATTATTTTAGAAAATGCCAATCATAAGGCCATGGAATAGAAGAGTCGTACCAATTGCTTAGTCAAAGGGAAATTGTCTAGTCTTTGTTGCCCAAGTTTGTTTTAGTTAGATCCCCTTTGAATTCACAACCGAGTATTAGTGGACAACTAACTAGAAAATCTAGTGGCGAACCCTTCACTACTTCTCCTTATGCTTTAATATTGAATGTCATCATTGTCATGAAAAGGGTTACAATGCGTTTAGTTTCCCTCACCGTACCCTTACCATTGAGCAAGAGTTAGTAGAGCCACAAGCAGACCTAGAGGATGAACAAACCATCACTTCATTAGATGATCCATCAGAAGGTGAAGAGGTTAATGAAGTTTTGGGTTATATCCATGTCATGCGATGCATTTTGTTCAATCCCATTAGCATGGATGAATGGAAACGTACCAACATCTTCTGTACTAATATTAAGTGTGGGGATAAGTTATGTAAAGTTGTTATGGATGGCAGGAGTTTAATGAGTGTCCTATCTACTTTCAGTGTGACTCGAATGAGTTTAAAACTAGAATCACACTTTCACTTGTATAGTGTCACATGGGTAGATAAGTAGTCATTGCTAGTGTTAGAGAGGTGTTTTGTTCCACTTATTATGGGTAATTGTAAGACAAGCATTCGGTGTGATGTTCCCCTTATGGATGTAGCACATGTATTTTTAGGACGTCCTTGGTGACATGATTATGACATAACATATTATGATTGTGCCAAACCTTTGGGTAGTAGGTTTAAGCCTGAGTCACAATTGTATGTACCTCAATCATCTCAACTGTATGTACCTTAACCACCTCAACCTTTTTTCTCAAATTCTCACTATCAAACCCCTTTAGATCTTGATAAGTGGTGAGTTTGAGTGTAATACCTTAGAAATTTGTCTAAAAATTCAATTAAATAAAATGATTGTCAACTTTGAGAATTTTATGAAACATGTAGACAAATGAGCAAAAATATTAGAATTATAGAATATACATACATACATACACACACACACACACACACACACACACACACACACACACATATATAGACACACACACACACAAAAATACAAAGAATGTAGTCAAAATGAGAAATAGAAATAAAAGAAAAATAGAAGTAGGAAATTTAATTAGTAAGTTCCTTTTCATTTCATATACACGGTGCAAATCTTAGACAATGTATAAACACAAAAAGGAAAAATAGAAACCAAATCAAGACCACGGTATTCCCTATAGGGACCGTGGTCTTGTGTTAAAAAAACCCAAGAAGAACCCCTAGAACAACAAAATCGCGGTCTTACATATGGTGACCGTGATCCTATGATGAAAACCCATACTGCGGTGTCCTCAACCGTGGTCACATGATGAAAACTCTGAAGCTGTGTGCAAGAAAAGAATTGGAAAGTGTGCCCATAGCCCCCAAACCCTAATTGCTATTTCTTGTGCACAAAAGAGAAGAATTGACAAGTTTTCTATGCTAGAAACACCCCAAACCTGCCAATTTTTATCCACTGAAACTATGTATAAACACCCCTTGTGTTCCCATTCTCTTCAATTTAGTAAGAACTGACAAGACCTTACTCTCTGTCTCTGCCTCTCTCTTGGCATCTCTCACTTCTCTTTAGCTGTTCTAAATAGTAGTTGGAGTAGTAGTAACGAAGTGCTGCACAAATTTCTATGTTGACAATTGGGGAGATCTGAAGGAGGTTCAATTGAAAATTCAAAAAGAGTGCTATTTGAGGTGGAAGTGATTTCTGAGTTTTAATTTATTATTTTGATTTCAAAAAGATATTCACGTGTGATTATGCTTGATTATGCATGCTTTATTTGAATTAATTATACATGTCATGCTTAGATCTCATATGCTTAGGTTTGCATGAATAAAAATGTATGTTATGTGCTACCATGATCCATACTATGTGTTACTATGCTCAGATGCAAAATTTAATTATGTTAGGTTATTATTCCTAATTGTTATATTTAATAAAAGATTAATTAAGATTATAAAAAATGTACTAGCCCAGTGTCCCATGAGGTATTGATATGGATGTTCTTAAGATTGGAACTATAGGTTTGTCTCTAGTTCATATGGGTAAAGTCCCAAAATACTCGGATAATAGGTAAAACCCTAAATCCATTAGAAACTGGCAGAAAAGAGTGCCCTTTTTTTTTATAAGAGTTTTGATAAGAACACCAAGGTTGACCCCTTTCAGTTTTAACTACAACTATTAAACAAGGAATTGATTGAATCACATAATGTTTGTAAGTGTTTAACATGTATGTCTTACTTGTTGAAATAATGAATTAAATATTTAGAATGATCCATTGAGCTTTGTGCTCACTCTTCCTTTTTCTAACTTTTTAGGAAACTGATAAACAGAGACAACATATAGCCACGTAGGTAATATTTTCCTTAGAATATTTTTTTTTAAATTTTATTTAATTATAGGGCATGTTAGCCCAAATTTTGTTATTTGAGATTTATTCCGCCATAATAGACACAAAGACAAGAGCTACCACATGAGCTCTCACCCATGAGAGATATCCAACGTTTCATTGATTTTGTTCCAAGTTCACAACTACTTAATTTACCATATTATAAGTTGAACCAAAAAGGTTGTAAGTAACTATCTGAATAGGTTTGTGACTTATTAGCCAGAGGATTCATTTGACCTAGTTTGAGTCCTTGTGTGGTACTTGCCCTATCGACCTCGAAGAAGGATGGATGGTGGAGAATTTGTGTAGTTAGTCACACTATAAACAAAATCACTATCAAATATTGGTTTCCCTTTCCACAATCAGATGACATGTTAGACTTGTTGGCTAGAACACAATTTTCTCAAAACTTGACTTGCATAGTCGATACCATCAGTTGCGTGTTAGGCTAGGTGATGAGTGGAAAACCATGTTTAAAACCCAAGATGGTCTTTGTGAGTGTTGGTCATGCCTTTTGGGTTCATGTGGGTTATGACTTACAAAGCCATTCATGATTGTCTAACACCTTCTTCTTTCTTATGTGCATAGTTTCCATGGGTTAACCACCTTTTACGAGTGTTTCATTTGTAATTGTGGTTCCATCACCCCCTCATTGAATGTATAAAAAGGGGATTTCCTGTGGACTATAGTAGCATAAAAAGCCTTTGATGTCATAAATCATAAAATGACTGAGGCTGTTGTACTATGTCTTCTAGAATTTTCTAAAGACTTTTAAGTGTTATGTGATTCATCTAATTCAAGCATGGGAGGTGTCTTAAGTTAGGATGGTCATCCCATATCATACGTTAGCGAAAAACTCAATGATGTGAAACAAAGTTATTTTACCTATGATAAAGAGTTTGACACAATTGTTTAGTCTCTTTGACATTGGCAATACTACTAGTTAACTCAAGAATTTTGTTTTATACTCTGATCATGGAGCCTTAAAATATATTAATTCGTAGAAGAAATTAAAGCCTTAAAATATATTAATTCATAAAAGAAATTAAGTTTGCTACATGCAAAATGGATTGTTTTCTTATAAGAGTAGACTTTTGTACTCAACCATCGATTTTTATTTCTCATAAAGCTATTGATGCATTGAGTAAAGTCTCAAGTGTCTTACAATCTTTTACCGTTAGAGTTGTTGGCTTTGATCATATTAAGGATGAGTATTCTTGTTGTCTCTATTTTGGCCTCATATTTTAGGATCTACTTGATGAGAATCTTCAAACACATATTGATTTTATTATTTGTGAAGGTATCCTATGTAGAGGATCTCGCTTGTGTAATCCATGTACTTCCCTTGGGGAATTCCTTGTTGAAGATTTACATGTTGGTGGGTTAATTGGTCATTTTGGTCGAAATAAGTCAATGTCTCATGTAGAGCTCTGTTTCTATTGGCTATCCTTGAAAAAGGATGCTGCTTGAATAGTATCCTAATGTCATATTTGTAAGGCAACTAAGACTAAAAAGCAAAATATTAGCCTGTACACACGCCCCTGCTTTTCATATTTCTTGGCTTGATTTGAGTATGAATTTTGTACTTGGATTGCCTAAAACTACCCAGGCCCAAGCCTCCATTCTTGCTACATTAGATAGATTTTCCATATGGCACAGGACAACAAGAACAAAGAAGAGAAATGTACTAGAAGAGAAGAAGTTAAATTTCATTCAACTCAAGATGTATTACATTCACTATAAACCCTTTTATAGTTACATTAAACAATACATTAGGTAATAAATCTAAACTAATCAAAGAAATTAAATCAATGATAATCTTTCCAACTAAATTGGAAATAAATAAAATAAAAGGAATTACTCCTATGCTAATTAAGAAACTAAATCAATCTTCTTTTGAGAATTAAATAATGAAAGAACATCATAAATAAATAAGGCAACGTTGATCTAAATTGTTGATCTCGATCTATGACAATAAACTCAAGAAAAATGAGTAATATGACCTACATTAATCCTCCCTGGTTGAAGAAAAAATTCATCTCAAACTATAAGAAATATGCCAAATTGCAATGAACATCAACAATAGATAGTTTTTGTTACTAAATTAAAACACATTTGCAATGTATCTGTAACAAATTTGTCGAGACTCCTTCCCTAGGGTGAAGGGCAAACCAACTGGCACAGTGCCCTAACAAACCCACTTGCAAGTCGAGCTCGCCAAAACACTGTTAAGCTTCCTTTACACTCCATACACAACATCATCAAATTAATCGCAAGAGATGTTGAAGTAACTAAAAGAAGTAATTGCAGTAGAATTTTAAGTTAAACAAAAGTTAACTATATACAATCCCCTAAATGTAGTAGTATCAAAAATGCTTAAGGAAAAATATTTACAATGATTTCCTTACCTCTTATATATCATACTAACTCTCAAAATAGTGAACAGTGTAGGGACCCTACCAAAAGAAATCGAGAACATGACATTATGCTATAACCACCTTCTTTCCTTTGTTTATGGCAGAAGAACCTAAAATATGTTATGCTATACTCACCTTCTTTCCTTTGTTCATAGCAGAAGAACCTAAAATGTTAGAGTAGAGAGCCAATTTTTTCATAGCGGCCTAGTGAGTAATGTAGTCTAATCTATAAATTAGAACATAAATTCTATAAAACAATGCCATGTATGCATGCATAACAATAACATGCGAAATGAATGCAATAGTTAATGAATGTTAAATCCACAATGCAGTCATGCACCTTCCATTTTGAAAATGGTTTCAATGCTGAAGCTCTCACTAGCCTACAAAGCAATAATAAATCCACTCGAATGGGCTCACTAGAGAGTTAGGCGTATTCTCATACAACATCATACGAATTCGCCAGCACATTCCTCACGTATGGTAGCCTCAAATCCTTAGTAGTAAGACAATTGAGACACCACACAGAATGTACCTCTAGGTACAACAAAATTTGGACCTCAAACTTAACCACATCCAATACCCTAATCTGTACCATCAGACCTCGAGATTCGATGTGCATTTCCATTTAAAAACCCATTTAAATATTGTAAATGTATTGCAACATGTAACAACATTTCATTTACAAATAGAATAACAAATTTAAGTGATAAATTACAAAATACTACTTACAAAGATGCTCAGCTCCCGGTGTTCTTTTCATAATCGATTGTGTCCTGCTAACGTTTGATCTTACATAATCAACATAGTTTCTTAATATCTACATGAAACTTAGCTCAAATCTAACTTTATGGTCCTTGTTCAATCAAAAGATTGACTCGGTCAATTGTGGTCCATTTATGAATTTGGTCAATTTTGGTCAATATAGTCAACTCTAACCAAGCCTAACACTTATTAACTTGTATGATCGATAGGGTCAACGTAGTCAACAAGGTCAATTGATGCAATTAAGCCTTTAATACTCAACCAAAATACCAAAAATCTATATTGTCGTCACGTGTTCTACTTTTGGTATACAATAACCAACCCTTTTTTTATAAATTTGGCGGTTCAATACAGTAAATAGAAAAAGTTTAATTATTTTCTATGTTACGTAGTTTTTTTCATAAGTATTTCATAATGTTATACAACATTGTCTATATATATAACATTTTTCCTATTGTTTAATATTTTATAACTTTGTATAAATTTTTATTCATTAATCCTCAAATTACATAAATGCAAATTTATTATATCCATTGACCTCCAAAAATCCTAATTTTAGTATCACTGAGTTTAGAATTTTATTCTTGATATTTCAGTATTTGTCAACTAAAATTTCAGTGTTAATAAGTACACCCTCTGTGTGTCGACTTTCAGTTAACATATAAATTCTTAGGGCCTACATAGGTACTAATAAATTATGTATCTATGTTATACTCGTTGATCTAAACACAATGATATATATATATATATATATATTGTGTAATTTTACTTCTAGTAAAAACACACCTTAGTTTTGGGTTACATAATAAGCTATTACCTTTATAGAAAATAACACTAGAAAAACTGTAATCCATAACTATTATGAATTGAAAAGAGGTAAAAGTAAGTTACCCAAAGTGACAGATCTTCAACAAATTGGTTGATTTCCTTATGTCTTTTCTTTCCTTTTCTTTCTTTTTTTTCCTTCTTTTTATGTCTTTCTTCTCTCTTTTTTTTTTCTTTCCTTTCCTGGATGGATTGGTCTAAGCATGAATGAAATGAGAAGATGAAGGCTATTTATAATTTTAATTTTGGTTAGGTTTGGGGTGGGTCCCACCATTAATTAAAGCCAAGATAAGTTTTTCTCTTTTTTCTTATCTAACACCTCATCTTATATTATCCTCTTATATTTCCTTTTTCTTTTTGTTTCTTTTTTTTTTTTTTCCATTATCCAACCAAGCCATCCTTATCATATATATGTATATTTTTATATGTGTATGCAAGAATTAATATATTGCATTAATTCATTTCATTTATTTTTCAACTTAGCTCCCACTAAATAATTATTATCATTATTTATTTATTTTATTTTTTATTTAATACACTCATTAATCAATATAATTGCCATAAAATCATGTATTTTTATTCATAATTCATTAATTCATATTTAAAAATAAATGTCAAACCTGTTGACTCAATGATCAAAAGTATGGGTCGTTACAAGATTAAAGTTGAAGGAAAACTGAAATGAATCAGTAAGAGAATTTGCAATATAAAGTTTTACAACATATCTTTTGTTACTATACTTGGAGGGAGAATTGGACGGAAAATTTTCAAATAAATTTGCAAAGGAATGACAATAAAATTATAGAAAAGACACATTAGACAATCATTGTAAATTTGCAAAGAAATAGCAACAAATTAGACTATCATTGCAAATTTTGAAATAAATTTTTATCTGTTGCATTTCAGCAAGGGATTTGTAAGGAATTGAAGAGACAAGTTGCTAAATTTGCAATAAAATAGAAATTAATTTTTTTATGCAAGTAATTATATATAATTTTTATCTATAAAATTAATATCTATGTATTTTTGTTGCTATTTCGCTTTAAATTTAGCATCATATACTTTCTATTGCTAATTTGTAACAAATAGAAGGTGAGTTGGTTCATGCAAATGAAATCATAACAGATTTGATATTCATTTCTAATTTGTAACGAAATAGTAATGAAATAGACTACCATTGCAAATTCTAAAATAGATTTTTATCCATTACAATTCAACAAGGGATTTACAAGGGATTGAAAGAGAAAAGTTTCTAAATTTGCAATGAAGTAGAAACTATTTTTCGATGCAAGTAATTATAAGTGATTCTTATCTATAAAATTAATATTACATATTTTCGTTGCTATTTCATTTCAAATTTAGTAACTACCTTTTGTTGCTAATTTATAATAGATAGAAGGTGTGTTGATCCATGAAAATCAAATTGTGACAGATTTAATATTTATTTCTAATTTGTAAGAAATTTTTTATTTTTTAAATTTGTAACAAAATAACAACAAAATAGATTATAATTACAAATTTTGAAATGAATTTTATTCGTTGCAGTTCAGCAAGGGATTGAAAGAGACAAGTACACACACTAATAATGCTCCAAAAAATTGGGATCCAGTGATGAAACTTATCTTCAGGAATCCAAGTCACATTAGATTCTAGTCGTCCATGCTAATCTCATCATAAAACATGTTGTCAACTTGATCGACAACAAGTGATAGTACAAAAAGTAGTTTTAGAACTAGTGGACGAGTGGATGATATATTTTTAGGCATACTATGTGGGGTTGAAGACTCAAAAGTGCCTCGATAAGGGTACATATCTTCAACATTAAAAAGTGAACTAATAAACATGTTAGTAGGCAACATTAAATTTAAGCTTTTGAAGAATATGTAAAGGGACATGAGCACAAACATTGAGCTTTTTAAAATAATTATGAGAAAATCATTTGTAACACCCTGCCTCCCGTCCCTAGGCCCATGCCATCCGATGATATATTTTTCTCTTTCCTTGGCTGCTCGAGAGGCGGGGCCACGTGTTACATTAATCTTTATCCTTTCTCTTATCTTCTCAAATTTGTGGGACTTCCAGAGTAACATTAACTCATACACATATTTCATAAAGGAAAAATGTTGATAAATGTTTAGATAAAATAATTCTAGATCATTAATCAATTCAAAATTTGAAAGGTACGTAGCCTTTGTGCTTATTACAGTAAAAATAACTTCAAAACTTAAAAAAAGTGAATTGGGCCAACATGCCCTACAATTTAATAAACTCTTTAAAAAATATAGTCTAAGTGACTTCCATGTAGCCTAGATTTATAAAATAATTCTCTAAATGATTAGAAAAAGAGGAGTGAGCTCCAAGCCCAGTGAATCATTCCAAATATTTTTTAAATCATTATTTCAACAAGTAAGATGTACATGTCAAACACTTTTAAATATTACATGATTCAAACAATTTATTGTTCATAGTTGTAGCTAAGACCGAAAGGCATTCACCCTATGCGTTTTAGGTCTAGGGAGAGAGAGATCACTCCAGAAACTCAAACCTTTACTAGTGAAGTGGGATCACTTCGAAAGCCCAGTTCACTCTAGGGTCAATCTTGACACCTAGTTCCAAATTAAAGGTTCGGTATGCCGAGTCTAGGATTGGAATACACACGAAGATATCCTTCCTCATATGAATACATGGTTAAAATCTTTATTAATCTTTTGTTAGGTGTAAAGCATAGAATTCATGCATGTAAACTAGATATAAACATGAATTAAACATGTAAGCATGGTAACATCATAGCATGAAACACAACATCGTAGATCATGCATCTTTATTCATGTAGGCCTAAGCATGCATATTCTTCATGGCATGTATAATGGTGGATCCAATATATTCAAAGCAAATCACACATGAAAGCCTTATTTGAATCAAAATAATAAATTAAAATAAAAAATCTATTGCACCTCAATCGCTTAATCCTTTGACCTTGAGATTCCAAGCTTTTTGAAACTTCGTTGAACCTTTACAACTTCAAGCACAAAATTTGTGCACAATTTTTTTCTCCACCTTCCTACTACTCTAATTGTTGTTTATAACAGCCAAAGAATGAAAGAGATGCCAAGAGAGAGACAATGAGAACAAGAAGAGAATTGTCTTGTTCTTGTCAGGATGAAGAGAATAAGGGCCCAAACATGAGTTTATATAGAGTCCCAATGAGCATGAATTGACAAGTTTAGGGTGTTTTCAATGTAGAAAACCTTCTAAGGCCCTTGTTGGCTTGTTCCCCATGTACAAACAATGACATGTATTAGTTTTAGTTGCTAATTCATTTAGGGAGCTTTCTAGAGTAATTTGGCAAGTTTCTAAAAATTTTTGCATAAGAATTAATCACACTATCGTGGTAGGCTACTGCGGTAGTCAAACACATTCCAATTTTTGGATTTTCTTTTTTTTTGGAAAATATGACACATTACCATAGTAACCAATTTTGTTATTGTGGCAATCGTTTGGCAAATTCAATTTTTTCTCTTTTCCACGCAATACTCGCATTATCATGGTAGGCTATCATGGTAATCAGGAGCATTACCACAATACTTATTTATATTAACGCGATAGTCTGGGTAGTTTCCATTTTTTTCAAATTTCTACGTACATAATTCACTATCGAGGTAGTCCATACTGTTACCTTGGTAGTCCACACTATTACCTCGGTAGTCCATACCATTACCACGGTATTTGGGGAAGAATTTTGTGTATTGTTTTGTTTTTTGTTTTGGTTTGTTGAGTCTTTTATACATTGAATTATACGTCGTTTCTACTAAAACTTCATGAATTTTTCAAGGATTATTTTGTCCAAATAATTTTATTTAACTTTTTTAAAAATTCTGACAAAATCTTTGGGTGTTACAACCTACCCCCTTAAAGAAATTTTGTCCTTGAAATTTATGCTTTTTCATTCCAATGTCGTCTCGTCATGCACTTATGGTAAAGAGGTCTGAGTCCTTAGTCTTCATATCACTCTTCAGCTCCCAAGTTGCCTCTTCTACCCCATGATGCTTGTAGAGAACCTTGACTAAGGAAATGTCCTCTGTTCTCAAGCTTTATACTTGCGGTCTAATATTCTGGTTGGCACTTCTTCATACATGGAATCATCTCGAATTTTTACCTCCTCCCAATGGATTATATGAGACGTATCGGGTTCATACTTCCTCAGCATTGACACATGGAACACGTCGTGAATTGAAGAAATTTTGTTTGGTAGGTCTAACTTGTAATCGCTTGATTTGTAACACCCCAGCCTCAAAATCGGGTTACTGTGCTACTGACTGAGCACTTACCCTTCAACTTCAGACATAGTCACAGTAGAATAAGCAGTCACTCTTACTCTGTATGCGGTCACTCCTGCTTCCACTATTCGGGCACTGAGACATTACTTATTTTCTTTCTCACACACCATCCCAAAAATAATATATATGTATCAGAGAGTAGAAACATAACAATTTACAACATGCATGATTAGATCGTAGAGATGATTGTAAAAACTAGAAAATATCATGAATTAATCCCATGAATAATAAGAAACTAGCCCCATAGGTTGAATTCAAATGAATAAACCAAACATTAAATCAAATGTGGGTCCCATGCTCTACAAATTGAAATGGTAAAAGGACTCGTACTTCTATGCCTTCTCAACAGATAGGTATGTCAAACTACAACATTATCTTCTTGCATTTGTCAGCACACAAGTATCTTCAATGATTTCCTACAAATGGAATTAGTGGGGGTGAGCTCAAGAATCTAGTGAATCATATAAAACACATCTCAAACATTATTAAAGTAAAAAAATATAAAACATGCAAACACTTATGAATCATTAGGTGTTTCAAATACTTCAATTGTTTAGATTGACATTAAGACCAAAAGGGATCTCCTCAGTATTTCCCTATGTCTGAACTCTTGGAAGTAATGCCTCGAAGGCCAATTACTCATCATAACACAACCTTAGGAGTGAGGTCACACTCGATCCTCAGTCCTATCTTGCTATTACCACAGTAGCATTAAAACCCGCCTTAGGTGAGGAAATACCCATGATAATATTAGACTACTGCCATAGTATTTGTGTTACCGTCCTGATATGTGGTTAAAGTCTTAATCATCTTTAGTTAGTAACCACTAGCATGCACATTAATATCATTGTCACAACACATGTACACGTAAGGACATGCTAATGAGTTATTACTAATGCATCAAGTCACATGATCATGCTATTTAATAGACAACGTTGATGGCATGATCATGAATCGATATTGGAAACACAAGTAATCAAGCAAATAAGCACCATTACATTCCTAACATGCTTCTAAGATCATAAAATAGTAAACACGTAGTCATGCTTCGCATTTAAGACTAAAATAATATCAGAGAGAGTGGATCGCCATCTCCACTTGTTTTTTGCTTGATTCCTATTTAATCTTTGCTTTAGTGTCCAAATCTTCTTGAATACTCAACCTTTAAGGATTTGTAGATCATTCTCGCATTATTTGTTATACTTATAATGGTATAAAGTTAAGTTCTACTCATCTTCTAGTAATTATAGCACATGGTCTGGGTAATAGATCAAAATTGGTTGAGTGTCAGGTATTTCTATCCCTAAACATCTCAGTAAAAGGGAAAAATACTACAGCTATTCGTTTGCA
>JAJIYU010008921.1:0-17492 GCA_030144865.1 Tinospora cordifolia | reverse complement strand
TTAAACAACTCTATTATTTTCCACTTATTTAGAATTTGTTTATATGTGCTAAAACTTACTACCATCTTTGATCATGATAAATAATATGTTTTCCATTTAGGTAAGATGGATCTAGGTCCCTTAAATCCGTTCGTATTAACACTACAAGATCATCATTGATCTGGGCCTATACAGGAAGGAGATATATTTAATTCTACCATTGGCATTAGGCATTGCTAAAATTTTTATAATCTATCATACTAAATGTATTGTTCTTAAATTGTAACATGTGCAAGAGTTGCCTTATCGATGACAAGAGGTTGTGCTACACCGTACACTTCAGCTAGATCAACATATTATTCCATACTTTCAACGTGCTCGTTTTGATGGGGTAGCACGCATTGGCTTCATTCAGTTAGATAGACACTTAATTACTGCATTCATAGAACCTTGGCGCTAAGAGACCCATACCTTATACTTAAGTTTTGGAGAGGCTACTATTACCCTATAGGATGTGGAAGTACAGTTGGGGTTGTGGGTTGATGGTCTACCAGTAACAAGATCGACTAACCTTAACTATGAAGTTTTATGCCATGAGTTGTTTGGATTGCTTCTAGAGGGCAATGAAAAACGAGGAGGGCAATTGAATCTATTCACTATTACAGATAGGGTTCTCCACTTAGAAGAAAAATCAACAGAAATTCAAATACAACAGTATGTGAGAGTTTACATTTTATAGCTCATTAGAGGTGGTTTGTTTTTTGATCAATTAAATAATCTTGTGCATCTATGTGTTCTACCACTTCTTGCCGACTTTGATGTATGCAATATTTATGCGTGGAATAGTGTAGTTTTAGCTTGGCTATATCACTAGATGTGTCGTGCTATAAATTATAGAAAAAGAGGTGTTTTAGGAGCTCTAGTTTTAGTGCAACTATGGATATGGGATAGATTTCCTCTATTAGCTCCGCAATATTCTTCGAGTAGACCACGTGGGTCAAGATGCACATCTTCTTCTTGCGTCGCCATTGGCATATAGGTATGATGCTTAAGTTTTGGCTTGAATGAGCTTTTTCAATTACATGTAACATTTGTTTTAAATATTTACTAATTGAACAATATCATTCGTAGGTGGAGACAAGTATTGGTGACAAAAGAGGTCTCCACACACATATAAAATAATATATGAATGCATTAGATACACATGGTTTTCAAGAGGCATACATTTTTACTTATTTCTTAAAATTGTAAATACTTTAGAAGTTGTGACATTACAACCATGCATGTACAGGTTCAGTGGACTCCATATACCGATGATTTCATTAATACATTACATGATTGTTGTAAGTATAGGCAAGACATTTGGCATACTATGGCTCCACTAATATATTTTGCAGTTGTTGAGTTCCACAACCCAGATTGAGTGTTACATTAATTTGGCCTAAGACAAGGGATTCTAAAGTTATGTGACACAAGTGTAGCGGTACACAGGTGTGATATGCGAGGCCAAAGTGACATTGACTGGACTAAAAAGCATAAATGTTACATTGATCAATGGAATTGGGGTGCTGAAACACTTGTTGTGGGTAATGCCTATGAGCATAATGTACCTTTACATATGTAGTACAATGAACCATACATAACTTGGGATCGATCAATAACTAGAAGGTACATGACTGAAAGTGGAGCCACTATCAACTTTTTGGTAAGAAAATGAATTCCTTTTTGAGGTCATTATAATTTAATTCAAATTCACATGGTGTGTAATCTATTCTTTGTGTTTTTTTATGTAGTCCAACAATTTAGCTCAAATTCACTTATGTAGCTAGGTTTCCAAAGATCCTACTATGAATGAAATCGAACTAATGTCATTGTCCGTACTATGAATTGTGTATGCAGAGTACTTGGTATGAGAGCCTACCACAGGGGCAACATCATCCACATTTCACTAGAGCCTAGTTACACCTTCGCCCTCCTTTGATGCATTATTTGATTTTCCACATTTGAGCTCACACCAGGTTCATTTCAATTTAAATGCCCATCACCTTCGGGAGTTAATGAGTTTAAGCCATCAAGTTTTGGGTTTCAAGAGGACCATGTGCTAGATAAGAGACAATGCCAAGTGAAGATCACGTTCAAGAAGAAAATATAATAAGAAAAGGTAGAAGATGGCATAGGAGAGGGTGTGGATGAGGTTTAGAGATTGCGCCCCTGGCAGCAAATACTGAAGAGACATGTGACATGAGCTCAGATGTTGTTCGTCTTTTAGAGCCACTATCATTGCAGCAATATAATATGGATCACTTGCGCCACAACAAACGACGTCATTAGCCTTTATGTGGCATCAAATGATGTCTTTTTCATATATTTTGGGTCGAGTGTTAAGTACAGTTATCATTTGATAAAGAAGTGTTCTATTTTCAAATATTTGTTAACTCTTATTGTAATTTGTGTTGGAATAGTTTAAAGAATTTTTGTATTAAGACATCATTATATTGACATTGTTTATTTTCACATTGAGAAAAGTTCGAAAATGTTGACACAAAAATCATCGCTATTGATGTATAATTGTTTCTTTGGGAGTGAATAATGGTTTAATATCTGCAATCCTAATTATTTCTATGCTTTCTTTCCTTCTTTTGGGTATTGAATACTTTCTATTCTGTAAAAGAATACCAAGGAAGATGTGCCAATGCCACTTTTGTATAGGATAATTGGTTCATTATTTTGTTGTGAGAAAACTCAATAATGGTTTCATTATTTCCACATGAATATGCAAACTTGTACCCATTTGAGATATTATGAATTACAATTTTGTAGGTATTAGAAACTAACATGTAATTTCAAGTTTCATACCAGTAGGAGTAATTGAGCATTTGGCATGAGATATCGGACCTAAAATCTTTATTTATTGTTTATTAAGTAGTTATAACATGTGCAAAATGAGAAATTATATTATTGAAAGTTAGGTAAATGAAGAATGACTTACTAATCATGCACAATTTTAACGAGAACTTGCTTTGTGGAGAAATTGCAAGTGAGAAGGCTAGTATCTTCAAGGTGTTTGTGGAGCTATATCTCTTTAGAAATATGCAACATATGTAAATTACTTGTTTGCGGGACTTATGAAGTAATGGGTATTCTTGATACTAAGGCTTCTCAATTAGATGTATACTCTATAGTTTTTATCAATAACTAACAAAGGAAGTGACATAGTCAAATTTTGATAAGGCGGGTAAAAAAATTATTCCGTCGCTTCTGAGAGTTAATGAGAAGCATTTAGAATGCGCTAGAAGTGATCCCGCAGAAAAAATATTTTCGATTTGCCCACAATGAATGAAAACGAGTTTTAAGATTGACTAGTCTAAATTGAAAACTATAAATGAGAGCGACATAGGCAAATTTTGATATGGGAACCAAAAATCATTCCAATGCTTCGAGAGTTCGTGGGAGGCAATTAGCGCGCCTAGGAGCTGGTCTGGCAAAAGAGTCCTCTCGGTTTGCCCATGGTGAACGAAAACAGGTTTTAAGTTATAAACTTTTAATTGAAAACTTGAAAAAAGAAGTGACATAGACAAATTATGATTCGGGGGTCAAAAAGTTGTTCTGTCACTTCTGAAAGTTTGTGTGAGGCAATTAGGATGCATTGGAACTAGTGCTACAAAGAAAACTCCACCCCATTTGCTCACAGTGAACGAAAATAGGTTTTTTGTTGACTAGTCTTGATTGAAAACAAGAAAATGAAGTGACATAGGCAAATTTTGATCCATGGGTCAAAAACTTATTTCATCACTTCCAGGAGTTCCTGGGAGGCAATTAGAATGCGTTAGAATTGGTTTCATAGAAAAACTCCTCTCAGTTTGCCAAAGGTGAACAGAAAAAAGTTTTAAGTTCAAAACTTTTAATTGAAAACTAGAAAAGGAAGTGACATAGGCAAATTATGATCCGGGGATCAAAAAATTATTTTGTTACTTTTGAGAGTTTGTGGGAGGCAATTAAAACACACTAGAACTAGTCCCATAGAAGAACTCTGCTCGATCTACCCATGGTGAATGGAAATAGCTTTTAAATACTTTTAATCGAAAACTAGAAAATGAAGTGATATAGGAAAATTATAATCCAGGGGTTAAAAAATTATTCCTTCACTTCTGGAGTTTGTAGGGGGCAACTAGAACAAATTGGAACTGGTCTCGTAGAAAAACTCTTCCTACTTTGCCTATGATGAACAAAAACAAGTTTTAAGTTAACTAGTCTTAATTGAAAATTAGAAAAGGAAGTGACCTAGGCAAATTTTGATTTGGGGTCGAAAAATTATTCTATCACTTTAGAGAGTTAGCAAAGGCATTTAGAACGTGCTCAAAGTGGTCCCGCAAAAAAATTACTCTCGATTTGCCCACGATGAACCAAAACAAGTTTTAAGTTGACTAGTTTTAATCAAAAATAAGAAAAAGAAGTGACCTTAGGCAAATTATAATATGGGGGTCAAAAAATTATTTTGTCACTTCTGAGAGTTCATGGGAGGCAATTAAAATGCGCTGCAACTGGCATCGTAAAAAAACTCCTCTCGATTTGCCCACGGTGAACATAAATAGTTTTTAAGTTGACAAGTTATTTTAATCAAAAACTAGAAAAGGAAGCAACATATGCAAATTATGATCTGGGGGCTGAAAAATTTATTCCATTACCTTTGAGAGTTCATGGGAAGCAAGTAGAATACACTGGAATCAATCTTGCAGAAAAAACTCCTCCCGATTTGCCCACGGTGAATGAAAAGAGGTTTTAAGTTGACTAGTCTTAATCGAAAACTAGAAAAGGAAGTGACGTAGGAAAATTTTGATCCGAGGGTGTAAAAATTATTTCGTCACTTCTGAGAGTTAATAAGAGGCATCTAGAAAGTGTTAGAAGTGGTCTTGAAGAAAAACTCTATCTAGTTTGCCCACGGTGAATAGAAGTAAGTTTTAAGTTTAGTACTTTTAATCGAAAACTAGAAAAAGAAGTGACATAAGAAAATTATAATTTGGGGGTCGAAAATTTATTCTATCACTTTCGAGGTTCGTGGGAGGCAATTAGAACCTGGAATTGGTGCCGCAAAAAAACTCCACTCTGTTTGCCCACGGTGAATGAGAACGGGTTTTAAGTTGACTAGTCTTAGTTGAAAACTAGAAAACGAAGTGACATAAGGAAATTATAATCAAGTTGTTAAAAAATTGTTTCGTCACTTCTAGGAGTTCATGAGAGGCAATTAGAACAAGGTGAAATTAGTCTCGAAGAAAAACTCCTCCCAGGTTGCCCATGATGAACAAAAACGGGTTTTAAGTTGACTATTCTTAATCAAAAACTAGAAAAGGAAGTGACATAGGAAAATTTTGACTCGAGGTTTGAAAAATTATTCCATTGCTTCCAGAAGTTAGTGAGAGGTTACTAGTACACGTTTGAAGTGTTCATGGGAAAAAATAGATTTTTTTGTACTAAAGTCCTTTTTTGTAAAAATGCCTTTAACAGCTAGCCAACTCATGTCCACATTGGACGTTGATTGGGCACTAATTGTACATATGTAGGGCAAAAGTGTAACAACTCAAATTTTCATGACATGTGAATGTGACATATGTGTATATAAGCATGTATTATACATGTACATATATGTATAAATAATGTCACATGGGTTGGGAAATAAATTAAATAAATTTGGGTGATTTAATGATAATAATAATAATTTAAATAATAGTAATATTATTGTCGTTGTTATTGTTGTTGTTGTTGTTATTATTATTATTATTATTATTATTATTATTATTATTATTATTATAGAATTATAAATAAAGGTAAAAATGAGAATAAGTTATATTAGGTATATGGTTATAGAATTAAAATAAAGCTAAAAATAGGATTAAGTTGTGTAAGGTATGTTGTTATGGAATTAAGTTATATAAGGTATGTTGTTACGTAATTAAGTTATATAAGGTATGTAGTTATGGAATTAAATAAAGGTAAAAATGGAAATAAGTTATATAAGGTATATGGCTATGGAATTAAGATAAAGGTAGAAATGGGAATAAGTTATATAAGGTAAGTGGTTAAGAAATTATTTATCTAAACTGGGTTAGAAAGGAAATTATTTTTTACATATAAAACAAATCGATGGCTTTGTTTTTTTTTCGATTCCAAAAACGCACAAAACTAGAAATGAAAGAAAGAAAGGGGAACGGAGGAAGAAAATTCGATTTTCGAGGGATTTGACGTGTAGGTAAGCAGTTTTTCCCAATTTTAGTTACAAAAATGTTAAATAAGCCGCGTAAAACGATCTTAAGGGTGTAATTTTTACTATAGGGGGTGTTTTATAGCAGTACTCAAAAATGGGGTATTCTCCCATCGTGATTAAAACTCTGTAAAAATTATACCAAAACACTCCTGGTGATATGTAGATCTCAAATATGTGGTTAATTTTTATTCGTTTGTCCTATACATACTAAAATAAATACTCAAAGTTGAATAACCTTTGGATGGATTTTTGGATATGTTAAACTCCAATAAAACTTTGATTAAAACCCATAGAAATGTAGAGAATGAAAATATGTACCCATCGACACCAAATTTGTAAATTTTAGATATCAATTCAATTTTTGGTGAATGTTTGACCAATTAGGCTATTAATCAAAATTTAAAAAAATTAATAAAAATATAATTGGAAAGCCTATTTTTAATATTTTTTGCTATAAAAATATATATTATATAAGCAGAAAAATAATCTTAAAGATTATTAAGCATATTTAGGTTATTGTGCATCAATACATAAGATCAAATGGATATATTGGGTTAAATATAAGATGTAAATGCGTTGAAAATAATTTATAAAATAAATTTAAATGAGTTGAATTTGATTTGATACATGTAAAATGATTTGTGATGACAGGATTTTATAGTGCTGTAGAGACAAATCGTTATTGGATATTAGGAACTGGTTGGACAGTAATTTTGTAAGTAATCTTTACTTATAGTGTTATATTTGACATTGGTATTATATTAAAATGTTTGATTTTATTTAAATGGAACGATATATTGTATTTTATGCTTATTTAAATCCCATGAAATAGTTTTGATACATTGTAGCATGTCAATTACATACCTAAGTAGGTTATTGACATGACAACATTTCTATTAGTCATAGTCTCTGGGAACAGACTCACAAGATTGACCATTGTGGTAATCCTAGTTAGTACATTCTTAGCATGAGATAAATAAGATAGAAATGGACATATAATTGGATAATGAGAGGTTGGTGCACTCCTCATTTGAGCAGTGAGGAGCAGATTGGCTCTATTATCTGGAAGGAGGGAGATAACTCATGTTTTTACAAAAATTGCATGTTATTGAAATTGCATGCATGTTCACATATTACATGATGCATGTATGTTATTTTTATTTCATTCATCAATGATTTAAATTTGTTTTTTCCTTGCATATTTTTTTACATATGATGGTTGTACAATACCATAAGTCAAATTATTCACTGAGCTTGTTGTTTGCTCACTCTACTCTCAATCTTTTCTTCAGGTTCTAACGGACTAGGAAAAAGAAAGATGTGATATAATTATTAGTTTCTTTTGAAGTTAATTATACGTTGTAATTGTGATAATTGGCCACATTTCTAGATTTGGAGATGTATATAAATATGTTATCATCTGGATGTGATGTCAGAACAAATTATGGATTGTATGGATGTATGGTTAATTTTATAAAGAAATATATATATTTTTTATATTGATTGTGATTATTAGGTGATTTAAATTTGGTGACATGTTATATTTTTAGATGAGACTCTATTAAAATTTTAAGAAAATTGGTGATTTAGTTAGGAAGGCTTATAGGATTTCTGACATGCCAATGTTCTGACATGTTTGAAAATTTTGTGTCGGTCGTGACATCACCTAAGAAGGGGTCATGACAGAAAGAGTCATAATCCTTAAAACAGTGACATTATGACAATATTTTTATTTTTTAAGGGTAAGTAGGTCAAAAGCCCAAATTATATGTAAGTTTGTGACTAGAAGTCTAGCCAAGAATAATGCCGCCCGCAATAGGGTTGGGGGTAGTTAACTTGATCTACAAGTCTGCGCAACAATTAGGGGTCAATAACCAATATTATTTATGTATAATTAAATATAAGTGGGTTTGTTTGAGAGAAGGTCCCCTAGCCACGTTGTAGGTGAGGACAAAGAGCAACAAATGGGAGTAACCTTCGACTGATATCACTCCCAAACTATTGTAAAAATATGATCTTAACTTTTATTTTGCAATAAATTGTATTTGTTAATTGATTATACAATGAGTGTTATAAGAGTGTATTTATAGACACTACTTCTAATTTGTAAAGACTTATAGACTTGCTAAATAATCTTAATTTGGGATTAACTTAAATTACATATTTTAACTCTATCTAAACTTCCTAATTACAATCCAATTCTAATAAAACTAATTTGACACAAACTTCAATTCGAAAAGATAATCTAGATTATAATTCGAATATCCCCTGTACGCTAAATTATGTGAATTGCAATAATTTTCTCTCGTAATTTAGATTTTGCACACACTCAATGGATTTTTCAACTTTAAAAATGTCTCGATCTTCAAAGGCTTAGTAAACAAATCTACAACTTGATCTTCAGAGTTGCAATACATTAACTCAATCTCTTTCTACTGCACTTGATCACGCAAGAAGTGATATCACATATCAATATGTTTACTTTTGCCATGAGTCACTGAATTCTTTGCCAAATCAATGGTCAACACGTTATCAACATAATTTGGTATAGGTCCATTAATAGACATATAAATCTACTGTAAAAGATTTTTCAACCAAATAGCTTAACAAACACTGGAGGTAGCAACAATATGCTCAGCTTCACATGTGTACAATGTAACAATAGATTGCTTCTTGGAGGACCATGAAAATGTAGTATAACCATAATAAAATGCATATCCAGATGTATTCTTTCTGTCATCATGATCACCACCCCAGTCACTATTAGAATATCCAAAAAGAATAGAATTAGTAGCACTAGAATAAAACAATCCATGATCACATCTACCCTTAACGTAACTAGGATACTTTTAGTTACAACAGGATGAGACTAATTGGACAATTCTATAAATCGACTAATCAATTCAACTCTATATAATATATTTGGTCTCGTGCAAATCAAGTATCACAAACTCCCAAAAATTCTTTTGAAGTGTGTAGGATCAATAGGCGCTTCATTAATTTTCTTTAATAACCTGGTACCAACTTCAAGGAATGTAGAAGAAGGGTTGCAATCGGACATATTAAACTTCTTCAAAACATCGAGGGCATATCTATCCTGACTAATGAAAATGTCATCATCACGTTGAGGGCAATATTAGTCATCTCAATTTTTTCCATCAGCCTTTTTGAACTCTCTAATCATTGTAACATCATTGTGGGTAAAAACCAAATCATTAACATAAAGGCAAACAATTAGCTGGTACCAATAGATGCATCAATCTTCACATATAAGGCATGTTTAGAACACACTTTTGAGGACCATAGGCATAGAATAAATGATCAATTCTTTTGTTCCAAGCCCGAGGAACTTGCTTCAATCCGTACAAAGCTTTCTTCAACTTGTAGTCTTCATCCTCAAAACCTTGTTTCACATATCCTAGTGTCTACTTCACATAAACTTCTTCATCTAAATATTCATCCAAAAAGGTGGACTTCACATCCATCTAATAAATTTTCAATGCTTCTGAGCAGCTATAGCAATCAACAATCTCACAGTGTAAATATAAGCAACAAGACCAAATACCTCTTAATAATCAAAGCCATGCTTCTATTCATATCCTTTTACCATAAGTCGTGATTTATAAGGATCAATATCACCATTAGGGTTTCTTCTGGTCTTAAAGACCCATTTAACATCAATTGCTTTATAACCATAAGCAATGTCAACAAGCTCCCAAGTGTCATTCTTATCAATGGAATGAATATTTGAGTCCATGTAACAACCCAATTTTTCTCTTTCATAGCTTCATTAACATTAATTGGATCAAAATCAGCAAACATGGAATAATGAACTAAGTTGACATCATCATCAATGGCATTGTCTAAATAAACCTCAAAATCTCGTAATCTAGAAGGCGGGTGGATAACACACTCAAGTCTACTTACTAGTGGCAGCTCTATTTGTATTAGTGCTCAAAAGAACACTAGTGGAGGTAGATGCCTCATCATCAAAAGAAATAACTAGAGGGGGCTTAATAACATGGTTTACATCATCGTAATGCCAAAGATTTTGCTCACCAAATAGAGTATCTCTACTTACTATAACCGCATAGTGGTAGGATTATAAAGCTTGTAGCCACAAAATTTTCCACTCTTGTATCCAATAAAAATAGTCTTCATGCATTTATCATCTATCTTTCTTCGATTTTAATCAGGGACATGTACATATGCAATAGAACGGAAAACTCGCAAGTGTGCAACACTTGGTTTGTATCCACTCCAAGCTTCTTCAGGAGTAATATAAGAAATAGCTTTTGTAGGAGATCTATTAAGCAAATAAACAAAACATGCAACAACTTTAACCCAAAAAGTGTGTGAAATACCTTTGGCTTTTGTCATACTTCGAGTCATATCCATGATTGTCCTCTTCTTCTGCTTAACAACTTCATTATGTTGCAGTTTTTAAGGAGCTATGATCTCATGCTTTATTCCTTGAGTTGTACAATAATCATTAAAATCTTTAAAAGAATACTCACCACCACCTTCAATTCATAACACCTTAAGATGACGATCATTCTATTTTTCAACAAAGGATATAAATGTCTGAAAGTTGTAATACTCTATATTTTAATCCAACATATAAATTAATTTAAATAAAATAGATGTGTATGAATATGCGTATCTACATCGATTACGCATACACATACTTGTTAATTACATACATGTATAAAAAATACATGTTACATATATGAATTAAGACAATTAAATTATTTATTACAGATATAAATGTTGGATAAAAGAAGAAAATGAAAAAAAAATATGCATGTTAATCATATGGCTAGTGAGTGCAAATATGTGAGAGTATTAAAAAAGAAAATGAAATATATATATATATATATATACACCTATTGGTTAATAGGTATACATAAAAGTGGCAGTTGAGTTTGGAAGCATTATTTATTTATGGATAAGGAGAAGCAAGTTTAGCACATGGGGTGGGACCCATGGATATAAAAAAAACAAAAGAAAGAAAAAAAAAAACTAGGGTGGCGGTGTGAACCAATATATAAAGGGTGCGTGAAAAGACAAAAACAAAGAATGAAAGAAAGGAACACGGAACGCCAAGCCAAAGAACGAGGAAAAGAACAGAAAACAGAGGGGAAAAAAAGGAAAAAGGAATGCAATTTTTATTAAATCTAATGCTTTAATATATTATTTTTGCTTCTTTTAACTACAAGATAAATACGAAAGCTATAAATTACAATTTATTGGTGTATTTGTTAATAAAAGTGATAGTTTATAGTGTTACCCAAAAATAGGATATATGTCTATATAGATTAAAACTACATAAAATTTATAACATTGTATTTATATCAACGAGTAGATCATAAATATATAATTTATTTATATCTATGTAGTCTTTAAAGATTTATATGATGATTGGAATTTAATTCATTGTGAGTAGTATTTGGATATGTGTAATGCTAATAAAATTTTAATTGAAAGACATAGAAATGTAAAGAATAAGATTTTAAACTCATTAACACCAAAATTATACTTTTTAAATATTAATTAATAGGTTCAACTAATAATTGAGTAATTGAAAAAAATTAATTTATTAATATATTTTAGATATTAACATTATATAATGTTATATATATAATACATAGAACGTATTGAAGTTGCTACATATGCACATATGAAGATGAGTGTTAATATTAATTTAATACTAATAGAATAAAAGCACATAGAAAATAATATATTTTATAGAAAATCATGTATTATTTTTCTTGATTTACACTAAATTCTAAAGAGGTTGGTTATTATATCAAAAAGATAGATACGTGCCAAATGGGATAAGCCTTTGGTATTTTGTGAGTATTTTTTATCTCGATTATTTATATGACATTATAAATATAAAAATGATTTGAATATAAGCATGTTATTTGTATAAATATATGTTGCATTGTTTTAAAATTCATGAAATTTTATTTATACGACAGAGTGTTTTACATTTACAAAAGCAGACTTAAAACACAGTATAATTTTTGATGGATTAAGACATGAAGAATAATACTTCTTATGTGATAATTTATGTGGGACTGAGCGATGAGAAGTATCAACCTTTTTCTATGTGATAATCCTCGAAATAATTGTGGAGTATGTGGTAATTAGAGGTGCAATCAACTACTGTTAAGGCTAGACAAAAAGTGAGACTGATTCTATTTTTAAAAGATGTGTGTGGATGTATTTTATTAAATTTTGCATGATTGCTATGTTAAATAAATATATGTATTATTTAAATTTGCATGATGAATTTAAATGTTTTATATAATTTAATTGTCTGAATAGTTATTTAAATGCATCTAAATGTCTTAGATAAAAAATATTAATTGAGCATGTTGTAGGTCGCTTGCTTTCTTTAACGTTTCAACAATAGATAGAAAAGGAAAGCAACCAGTACAGATATAGTAGACTACTCTTCAATCATTATTGTATGTGTATATGAAATTGTTTTGTAAGCTTGTATTTTGTATAATTATACTTATCACCATAAATGTAATATGACATAAATAAATATGGTTTCTATCTAAATTAGATGAAAGTATTGAAAATCGTTGATTATGAGCTATGAATTATGGTTCATGGAAGTGTTTTGAAAATTATTTGTTTATGAAATTGTTAAAGAATACATTGTCTATAAGGTGATCTTTTTGTTTTTGGGACAAGTCAAAATTAATACAGGAGACTCTGTCAAATTTTTCTTGAGGATATTATGGAATACGGGGTTAGAGAAATTGACATAGTATTATATACGTAGATTTAGTGTATATGATAGTATATGTTGGTCGTGACATCACTTTTATAAAGTGGGTCGCGACATTTCAGGACCCCTTCTCTAGGATCAAGGGCGAACCGACCGGCACAGTGCCCTGACAGACTCATTCGCAAGTCAAGCTTGCCAAAACATTGTTAAGCCTCCTTTACACGACATACACAGCATCATTAGAATAATCACAAGAGATGCAGAAGTAGCTAAACAAATAATTGTAGTAGAAATTAAAGTTAAACAAAAGATAATTTTATACAGTCCCCTAAATGTAACAATAGCGGATGTGTCTAAGTCAAAATATTTACAACAATTTTCTTATCTCCTATACATCATACTAACTCTCAAAATAAAGAACTGTGTAGAGAACTTACCAAAATAACCCGAGAATGCCCCTCTACGATATAACCACCTTTTTCCCTTTGTTCACAGTAGAAGAACTTGAAACGTTATAGTTGTAAGTCAATTTGTCCATAACGGCTAAGTGAATAATGTAGTCTAACCTATAACTTAAAACAGAGATTTTATAAAACAATGTTACGTTTGCATGAACAAATAATATTATGTGAGTGAATGCAACAGTTAATAAATGTTAAATCCACAATGCAGTTGTATACCTTTCATTTTGAAAACGATTTTAATGATGAAACACATGTCAAGGCTCTTACTAACCTCCAAGGCAATAATAAATCTACTCAAGATAGCTTACCACACAGTTAGGCATATTCTCATACAAAATCATAAGGATTTGCCAGCACATACCTCATGTATGGCGGCCTCAGATCCTCAGTAAGTGGGCCAATTGAGAATTGCACAAAATGTACCTCCAAGTACAACGACATCTGATCTTCAAAGCTTAACCACATCCAATATCTTAAACCGTACCGTTAGACCTCAAGATTCGGTGCATATTTTCATTTAAATCCCATTTAAGATTGTAAATGCATCCAATATGTAATAACATTTCATTTATGAACAGAACAACAAGTTTAAGTGATAAATTAGAGAACACTACTTACAAAGATGCTCAACTTTCGATGCTCCTCTCATGATCGGCCGCGTCTCGATAACATTTGATCTTGCGTAATCAACATGATTTTTTAATATCTACGTAAAACTTGGCTCAAATCTAACTTTATAGTCTTTGGTCAATTAAAAGATTGACTCAGTCAATTGTGGTCTATTTATGGATTTGGTCAATTATGGTCAATACATTCAACTCTAATCCAGCCTAACATTCGCTGACTAGTATGATCGATAGGGTCAACAAGGTCAATTAGTGTCATTAAGCCCTTAATATTGATCCAAAATACCAAAAATTTATATTGTCGACACGTGTCTTACTTTTGGTATACAATAACCAACCGTTTCATAAATTTGGCGATTTCATACAGTAAATAGAAAATTTTTAATTATTTTTTATGTTACGCATTTTTTCCGGTAAGTATTTCACAATGTTATACAACATTGTATATATAACATTATATAACATTTCATATTATTCAACATTATATCACCTTATATACATTTTTTTTATTTTTTTATTTATTAATCTTTAAATTGCATAAATACAAATTTAATATATCAATTGACGTCCAAAAATCCTAATTTTAGTGTCATTGAGTCCAGAATTTTATTTTGGATATTTTAGTATCCATCAATTAAAATTTTAGTGTTAATAGGTATACCCCCTATATGCTAACTTTCAATTATTATAGAAATTATTAAGGCCTATATGAGTACAAATAAATTATATATCTATGTTCTACTCGTTGATCTAGATACAATAATATACATATTATGTAGTTTTACTTCTGGTGAAAATATACTTTAGTTTTGGGTCTCACAATAAACTAATATTTCTGCTAAAAACTACACTAAAAATTATAATTTATAACTTTCAAAATAATCTTTAATTGAAAAGAGGTAAAAATATTTTACCCAAAATGACAGATCTTCGAGAAAATAATAGATTTTTCTTCTTTCTTTCTTTCTTTCTTTTTCTTCTTGTTTTTTCTTTCTTTTTTTTTTTTTTTGTTCTGCGCCTCTTCTTTTCTATTTCATTAATTTCTTTCCTCCCTATGCTGAATATGAATTTGTAAATGAATGAGGAGCATGAGCATCACATATATATAGTCATTAATGGCATGAGTCCCACCAACAAGATAATCTTTCCTTCCCTTATATATATATATCTACATATATATCTATATATACATACGTACATACATACGTACATACATACATACATACATACATATATATATATGTATGTATGTATGTATGTATGTATGTACGTATGTATGTATGGATATATATGTATGTATATAAATCTATTTCATTAATTCATTTCATTTTTTTTCCAACTAAGCTCCCAATATAAATATTAATTATTATTAGTAATATTATTATTTATGTATTTTTTTATTTAATATACTTATTAATTAATATTATTTTCGTAAAGTATTTTTATTTGTAATTCATTAATTCATACATGAAAATACATGTCGAACCCGTCGACTCAATGTTCAAAAATATGGGTTGTTACATGACAAAAGCACTCAAACATATCAAATGTATTAGCCAAGAAGTACACTCAAAATTTTCTATTGTAGTCATCAATAAATGTGAAAAAATATTTGTTTCCTTCATTACAGTTAATTTGCATCAGACCACATATATCAAAATGAATCGTATCCAAAGGATGAGTGGCACGCCAAGAGGATGAGCTTGGAAATGGTTATTGATATTGTTTGCCAAGAATGCAACCTTCACAGAACTATTTTGGATAATTTATAACTAGTAATCCTTTAACCAATTTTTTCTAAGCGAGAAGTTTCAAATTACTAAAATTCAAGTGCCTATTTCTCAAATGCTATAACCATGACTCATCAGTAATACTTATTTGAAAAGATGGGTAAATATCATTCTTAATCTCTATTTTAAATAAACGATTCTTCAAGGGAGATTTTAGAATGATAATACATTCTTTGTTGATAATGGTTAAGTGGTTATCTTTCATCTGCACATTATAACCTTTCTCAAGCAATTGCCCAATACTAAGTAGGTTACTTTTTATATTCAAAACATAAAAGACATTAGAGATATATTGATGATCGCCATTCTTCGACTTGATTAAAATGTAGCTTTTTCCCATAATTAGAATCTTACTGTCATTGGCAAATTTAACTTCTGTGTGAACTAATTCATCTAAGTCAACAAATAATTCACTTGTGCCACGCATATGATTAATACACCCAGTATCAAGATGCCAAAAATTCTTACTATTGTTATCATGTTGAACTAATGTCGTCATCAATAGTGTCTAAGCAGAAGTATCATCATGTGTCTAAAAGAATGATGTTTTTTCACTTGAATTTGTTGGATTGTGATGCCAACATTTAACTGCATAGTGACCAAATTTGTTAGAAATATAACATTGAATTTTAGATTTGTCATTACCTTGTCCACGACCACTGTGTCCACCACCAAAGCCTCAAGGTGCTATTTGATTGTTTGCAACCTTGATTTTGGTGATGATTTTGACCTCTGCCATGTCCTCAACCATGACTGTTGTAGTTTAACTGCCCTTTATGTTAATAATTGTTGGATCTGGAAGTCACTGAAATTTTCTCTATTTTTGAAGAGGCTTTCAGTCTTCAAAACTTTTTCTTTGGGCTTCTCTACAATTTTTTCTGTCATCCGCTACCATAGGAATATAACGAACCAGTCAACTCATTAACTGTCAATATAGATAGATCTTTAAATTTTTCAATAGCAACAACGATGTGGTCGAACTTCATAGTAAGAGATCGAAGAATCTTTATCTGATTAACTAAGACCTATACTTGGTCAATATAAGTTTCAATAGACTCTGCATCCTCTATTTAAATTAGTTTGAATTGATGTGTATCAAACTTTGTAAACGTACTTTTTTAGCTTTATCTGCACCTTCGTAGGACTTTTCTAAAATGTTTCATGCTACTTTTGTTGTAATTGTTCATTGTACCTTCTCAAATACAACATTAGCGAGAGTTTGGAGGATTGTGACCCTCCCGAACCCCTGGACCGGAACCCAAGTCCTCATGCATGCGTCATGTGGGGCCAGCGCATCTACTAGCACTCCCTTTAGCTCTCTGCTGTGTACGTAGGACTTTTTATCTCTCTGTGGGTCTGATCCGCCGAGAACCCGGGGTTGTCAACCTCTTTCTACACGCTAAACCCAAGTCTCAATTTTCAGCAAATGAGAAAACTATTTAAATCCTGATAAACACGCTACTATGTTTATCGATGAACATCATAATTCAGAAAATAGCTTCAAATACTTCACCGGATTTTCACAGTAAATATCAACAATGGAAAGCAAATCTCTGCAGTGGAAACCATCAAAACATCAACCCATCTATCAGGGCTCAAGTAAAACTATCATATACATGATACTAG
>JAJIYU010008920.1:0-17493 GCA_030144865.1 Tinospora cordifolia | reverse complement strand
ATTCAAATAGATTATTTTGTTTATTTAATTATTTAATTTTATCTTTAAACAAATATTCTAGTTCATCAAAAAATTATTTTTAAAATGTTTTGATCTGATTTTTAATAGTATTATCCTAGAAGGAAATTAGCTCATTGGTCTTTAAGCGCGTGTGAATGAAAAGAATTACATCTCAAGACTGCCTATAGCAAGCTTTTGCCAATCGTTTCTAATTTGATTTTCTTATTATTATTGTATTTTATTTTTATCATTATTGATTTCAAATATAATAGATTCTTATATTTTATTCATAAATACGCCGCCTATCCTGAATACAAATTTGAAATTTAACCTAATTAAAATGATTAATAGTTGTTAACCAAGTCCAATAATCATATCCTCTTTTTTGTTTTGTTTTTGTTTACCGGGGTCTAAGAAAAGTTTCTCTTCCAGAATGACATCTATAAAAGCTGATTTCCAAAGTGGCATTTTGATAAGATGTCTTTGAGGGGTTGTTTGGTATGTAGAATAGATAAAATAGGATTAAAAACTATCTAATCTCATGTTCGACTTACAATGAATGAGATTAAAATTAATATGGGGCCTATCAACTAATTACATTATTGTAGGATAAAACAATCCCAACTTGTGGCATTGTTTTATTCCATGTTATCTAATTTCATTTTCATTCTATCTTATCGTCTTTCTATTCAATTTGATCTCATCTTATCCTATCTTATCCTACATATCAAACATATCTTAACTGTAATGACCTTGTCTTTTTATTTGAAGATAATATATTTTTTGAGAAATTTTGAAACTTGGAGATATTTGAGAGAAATATCATTTTTGAAAAAGAATACATTAATTATTGAGGAAATATGATTTTTAAGGAGAAAATATAAATTTTTGGATAACTATTTAATTTTTAGAAAGAAATAATGAATTTTTAGAAATTTATTTGATTTTTAAGAGAAAAATTTTGAGATTTAGGTAAAATATTTTATTTTTGAGAACAAATTTATAAATATTAGAATTTGGAGTATATTTAAAAATTTTGAAGAAAATGATATGTAAGAGAGTAATTTACAAAAAAAAAGGAAAGGAAAAGGAAAACGAAAAGAAGGGAAAAGCCCAAGCGCATGGCCCTAGGCTTTAGGCCAAGCTTGTGTGGGCTAGGTTGTGGCTCATGGGCCGACCCACGCACCTGGGCATTTCTTGATTGTTTTTTAAGGCAAAACATTTGTTCCCCATCTTTAATATGTAGATTTTAAGATCCAAGTATTAGAAAATGAAAACTAAACTTATATTATAATTTATAGGGTGCCAAAGTGGGTTAATTGCAAACTATTACAACAGTAGAAGTGTTTTGGAGGCAACTTTGGGGCAAGTTTTGAAGGGCTTCAATGAGTTCGTTTGAGTTCAAGAAAGTATAGATCTCGTCTCATAACTTTCTCTGGTTGTGACATACCATGCATGTACAACATCTTGTTTTTTAGGTGTTCTAACACTTAGAAAAATTATAGGTTGCAAAGAGTGCTTACCATGCGTTTGATGAAATGTATGAGTAGGATTTTGATCGTTTTTGCTTACTAATTTGAATGAGTTTTGAAAGAAAATGTTTTTGTGATCTAAATACATATAAGAGGTGCAGGAAATAGCCTTTAAAATAGATATTTAATGGGAGAAAAACATTGCTTGAAATTAATTAAAATACATGAATTTCGAAAAATCTGTTGTACAATTAAAACTCTGGAGAACCATTTGATTAACCAAATCTCATTGTTTTAAGCTGAAATTTGGGGAGACCTTACTGGATATCCCAAAAATAAGTATACCAAATTTTGTCCAAATCGAATATAGGTAACTAGGTAAACTAAGATAAAATGCGACTACATATCTCATGAAATTTAAGAATTGAAGGGGACCGATAACCCACTTAAAAACCCTATCCAATAAAATTCAAAAATTATAAAATGAAATTCTGGTAAATATTTAAGAAGCATAGATCAAATCTAAAAAGTTTCACATCCATCTGATGCACGGTTTGATCAAAGAAAATTTGTAAACTATTGTGCAATTAGGGACTATGTAAGTAGAAATTGAATAAGTGTGAAAAGTTGAAAATTTTGACAAAATTGACCATATTTTGCCTAAATTTGACAAAAATTGATCATGTTAACTAATTTTGACTAAGTTTGACCAATTGACCAAGTCAAACTTAAGTTGACCAAGAACTTTTAGGGCAATAAAACTAGAATTGAGACACATTTCGCAAAGAAACTGAAATTAGGTTTAAATAACGTAGATTTGAGTGTATATTGTGATATTGAACCGAGTGTTGACAAGACATCAGTATGCAGGACCCGACATAAGTAGAGTTTCTAATTTATTATTTAAAGCTTCTACTATATACATGATACATTTTTAATACATATTGAATGCATACATGGAATTACCCAAATAAAAATATTTTCTAAGTGAAATATAAAATGAGCATCGAACGCTCGAGGTTTAGGCTTAGGTTAAGGTATTATAAGGTGTCGAGGACCTTGCCACTGCGCGTAATATCCCACATCAGTTCGACATTAGAGTGATGCCTAGGCTAAATGAGAATTGTGAGTCTTACTAGTACTGAACACTTTTGGGAGACTCAGATTCGAGTCTTATCAAGAACAAAACCCTACACCCAGTCAGTGGCAGCTAAAGTGGGGACAATATTAGTACGTAGTGAGTCCGAGTTGTTACAAATGATATTAGAGCTGCTCTGTGTATACCAGAGGTGTGAATCTCGAGGATGAGATTGCTCCCAAGGGGTCGGATTGTAACATCCCATATCGGTCTGACTCCAGGGGGATTCCTAGGCTAAATGAGTAATTGTGAGCCTTACTAGTATTGAACACTTTTGAGAGATTCTGGTTTGAGTCTTACCAAGAACAAAATCCTACACCCAGTCAGCGGTGGCCAAGGTGGGGACAATATCGGTACGTAGTGGGCCCGGGTTGTAACAATATTGTCTCTACCTTAATCACCATTGGCTGAGTGTAGGGTTTTGTTCTTAGCAAGACTCAAACCTGAGTATCCCAAAAGCGCTTGACACTAGTAAGGCTTGCAATTGCTCATTTAGTCAAGGTATCGCTCTAGTGTTGGACTGATATGGGATATTACAATTCACTCCCCTTGGAGCAGTCTTGTCCTTAGGACTCACACCGCCGTCACACCTAGAGCGGCTCTGATACAATTTGTAACAACCCAAACACACTAAGTATTGATATTATCCACACCTTAGCCACCACTAATTAAGTGTAGGATTTTATTCTTGACAAGACTCGAACCTGAGTCTTCCAAAAGTGTTCGACACTGGTAAGGCTTGCAATTGCTAATTTATCCCAGACATCACTCTAGTATCGGACGTGTCCTCAGGACTCACATCGTTGTCACACCTAGAGTGACTCTAATATCATTTTAACAATCTGGGCCCACTACGTATTGATATTGTCCGCACCTTAGCCACCACTGATTGGGTGTAGGGTTTTATTCTTGGCAAGACTCAAACCTGAGTCTCCCAACAACCCTCAGCACTAGTAAGGTTTGCAATTGCTCATTTAGCCCGCGCATTGTTCTAGTGTTGAATCGATGTGAGATATTACATATGTAACAACTCGGGCCCACTACGTACCAATATTGTCCTCACTTAGCCACCACTAACTGGATGTAGCATTTTGTTCTTGGCAAGACTCAAACCTGAGTCTCCCAAAAGCATTCGACACTAGTAAGACTCACAATTGCTCATTTAGTATAGGCATCGCTCTAGTGTTGGGCCGATGTAGGATATTACAATTCACCCCCTTGGAGCAGTCTTGTCCTTAGGACTCACATCGCCGTCACACTTAGAGCAGCTTTGATACCATTTGTAACAACCCGAGCTCACTACGTACTGATATTGTCCCCACCTTAACCATCACTAACTAGGTGCAAGATTTTGTTCTTGGCAAGACTCGAATTTGAATATCCCAAAAGTGTTCGATAGTAGTAAGGCTCACAATTGCTCATTTAGCCCAAAAATCCTCCTGGAGTCGAACCGATGTGGGATATTACAATTATTGTAATATCCCTCATAGGCCCGATATTAGAGCACTGCTTGGGCTAAATGAGCAATTGCAAGTCTTGCTAGTACCGAGTGCTTTTGGAAAACTCAAGTTTGAGTCTTGCCAAAAATAAAACGCTACACCCAGTCAGTGGTGACTAAGGTGGGGACAATATTTGTACCTAGTGGGCTCGGGCTGTTACACTGCGCTACAGTACAGTTGAGCTAGCCTAATGACTGGCCTATGTATGGATGATTTGAGTTATTGTGTTGTGGGTCGTGTTGTGCTCACCCACAATTGCGGGATAAGACCAAAGGATCTAGGCTAATTTGTTGTGATACATCCTAAGCCGATTTTTGGCCTGTGTGTAAGAATACGCCTGATTGTTTGGATCAAGAGGTTATTTTTAATTGCTTGGAGGGCTATGGAGAACTTCGACACGTTATTTTAAAGGAAACTATTTAGAAAAAAAAAGGTGCATGCCTACATTGTGTTTTTACTACAAGAAATGACACCTACAACAACGTGCAATGTTCGTTGTTATATCCATACGACAACGTTCATGGCGATGTTGTCGATCAGGGTGTTGTTAAATGGCTGACTATTTTTAATAACAGTTACGAGCCTGTTGTTGTAAAGCATTGTGTATCGGTCTAACAGTGAAGTTACAACAACGTTCGCCCATTGTTAAATGATTCAATCTTTTAACACATATTCGACAACGGTCACTATGCCTATTGTTGTAGAAATGTTATAACAACAGGCGCACATTGTGGAAACCTTAACCTTTGACAACAGTCATGAGGCTGTTGTTGTAATGCGTTGTGTATCGATCTAAAAACTAAGGTTACAACAACGTTCCCACGTTGTTAAATGCTTTAATCTTTTAATACATATTCGACATAGTCATCATACCTATTGTTGTAGGCATGTTATAACAATGGGCAAACTTTGTAAAAACCCTAACCTTTTAACCTTTCAACAACAGTCAAGTAGTTGTTGTTGTATGTCTATTACTTAACAACATGCATGTGCCCGTTGTGAAAGCTGCAGTATTTCCACAACAATCGTCTACACATTGTTATATCATGTATCTTACAACAAAAACTGAACGTTGTCATATGTATTAATTTTTTTAATCATAAAAATATTTTATTACAATATATATTGCATATATTTACCTGTATCTGTAAACTCATAATATAAAATAAATATTATTAAACATTTGTCCTATCATTTCAAATGATTTATTAGTATCACTTAAGAATAATAAATTTCATAATGACAAACATATATACAATCCATTAAAAAGTGTAATTATTATTTACACTACTTATCATTATTAAACCTAATAAAAAAATAAAAAGTTCTATAAGTAAAAATTCTTCTTGAAAGATCATCACGTCTCATTTTGATACACATGCAATCCTTCAAGAAGAATTTTTTCTTATAGAACTTTTTATTTTTGTTTATTAAGATTAATAATGATAAGTACTGTAAATAATAATTACACTTTTTGATGGATTGTATATATGTTTGACATTATGAAATTTTTTATTCTTAAGTGATGCGACTAATGAGCGCATATATATATATATATATATATAGATAGATATATAGATATACTTTAATTTTGACTGAATAATGCAGGTATAACAAAAGAATAATTCATGTCTAACGTGCATCAATAGTGGTATAATATGAGAATAATTTTATAATAATGTAGGGATAAACGAATAATGCACACACACACACACACACACACACACACGCGCGCACACACACACACACACATAAATATACACACACATAAAATATGTACCTTATTTATGAGTGACCAATGCAAGTATAACAAACGAATAATTCATATATAATGCTTGTGAATAGCGGTATAATGTGAGAATAATTTCATAATAATGCGGGGATAAATGAATAATCCATGCATATAATTTCGTAAGGTACATTGACCAATAGAACAATTTTTTATACGTGCATTATTCGATCGTTATCGCTATATATTTATATACGCATTATTTGATTTTTATCCCTACATTATACCACATTTCGTAGGTTATATATACAATTATTCACGCATTATTCGATCATTATCGCTAGATTTTTATACGGGCATTATTTAATCTTTATCCCTACATTATACAATATTTCATGGGTTATTTATACCATTATTCATGCATTATTCGATCGTTATCGCTAGATTTTTATATACGTATTCTTCGATATTTATCCCTATATTATACTACATTTTACTGGTTATATATATATCATCATTTACAAATTAATTATTTGATTGTTATCGCCAGATTTTTTACACGTATTATTCAATATTTATTCCTACATTATACCACATTTCACGTGTTATACATACTATATATATTATTCACACAATATTTGATCAATATCCTTACATTTTTATATGTGCATTATTCTAACGTTATACCTACATTATACTACTATTCATGAGTTATACCATTATTTACGCATTATCCTATCGTTATCCCTACATCTTTATACGCACATTATTCGATCATTATAGCTACATTATACTGTCATTCACGAGTTATATCATTATTCAAATAAAAATCTAGGTATATCATTATATAGGTATAACATATTAATAATATATGTATATATAATGTAATACGTTTATAACAGTCAAATAAAACGTTGTTATAGATTATTATCCTATTGTTATCCGTACATCTTTATACACACATTATTCGATCATTATGCCTATATTATACTGCGATTCACGGGTTAAACCATTATTCATGCATTAGTGGTATTACATAGGTATAACATATTAATAACATATGTATATATAATGTAAAACGTTTATAACAGTCAAATAAAATGTTGTTATAGATGATTATATATAACGTTCACGAGTGAATGTTGTAATAACTTATGTTCTTTTAACAATAGTCGACTAACGAATATTGTAGAATGTGTCATTCAACAACGAGCAACTACGATTGTTGTAACAACATATAACAACGTTCGTCTGCTCATTATAATAGCGTTTTCAACAACTTTCCCATGGTGAACGTTGTTGTACACATTTTACATAAGCGATTTGACAACACACATTTTTTGAACATTGTTGTATGCCTTCTATTAAAACGATCGTTGATACATGTTGTCAAATTGACGTTGTAGTATTATCAATTTCTTGTAGTATTTATGAAAGATATTGACTTTTATATTTGTTCGTATAAATATTATTGTTCATGCATATATACACAACATTCACTATCTTGTCATTATTTTTATGAAAGGCTCGTTTTAAATTTTAAATTAAATTACACTATTCACTGAGCCTACCATAGACAAATTGGACTCACTACTCTAACATTTCAGTTCTTTCTGTCATAGACAAGGACAAGAAGGTGGTCATTACAGAGAGCTACGTTCTTTTCTCCTTTGAAGGTTTCTTCATATCGTTTATTGCCTTGAGCGTGAGAATAATGTATAGGGCAAAAAAATATTGTAAATAGTCTGACTTAGATATTTCAGCTATCGCTACATTTAGATGATTGTTAATATCCGACTTTTGCTTTACTTTAGTTTTCGTTGTATTACATATTGTTAGTTACTTCCACATTTCTTATAATTACTGTGAATTGTATAAGATTGTGAATGAGGCTTAACAATATTCTGGTGAGCTCGACTTGCAAGTGAGTTCGTCAGGATATTATGTCAATCAGTTCATCCTTTATCTTTAGAAACACTAAGAATAGGGCAGAGTGTCATTAAGGCTACTTTGGGATATAGCTTAGGTAAGCTTAATGGTACAAAACTTCCCAGCAGTGAATACACTTCCTTCTCTTATTATATATCGTGGTATATTATACATATTCAGTATATTATATTTGTTTAGCAAGTTCAAAAGATACACACACGAAAATGAAAATGAAAATGATGCATTGCTACTTTCTCATGTTATTATTCGCAAATTTTGAGTAGATCATAATATTTTAAAAATTAGTTTATTAAATTATAAAAAACAAATAATTTAATTAAATAAAAACCACTAATAACGTTAGTTTTGAAAAAATCAATATCTAATAAATTATAATCATAATCAAATAAAAAATACATAGTTGGAGGTTATCCATTAAAGACAAAATTGCCAACTAAATTTAAAAAATCTAGTTAAGCTCTTCTTGAAAGAAAAGTAAGAATCTACTAAAAGAATCTAACGTGTAATTATATGCATAACTACTACACATGTTTATCATTTTTGTTATTTATATATGTCAATCAATATATTTTTCTGATTTGTCATCGATATTTGTTGAAAAAATTTTTGTATATAGCACAAGCCGGACAAAACTCTTGGCTATGCTCCTGTCTAAGAGGCACCTTTTAAAGGATAACACTGGGCCAAGAATTAAGAACACACTTAGCCCCGCTCACAAGATGACACGTAAAAGAGTTTTGTTTAGAGCCTTTTGAAAATATATTTTTTAAAATTAAATTTCAAAAATGATGCTTCCAGCGAAAATGAGAAAGTAAAGGGAGAGAGCTCTACTAACGCTGGACTGAATCAATAGTAACTACTGACAAATCTAATTTAGATAGATTTTAAAATTGCATCCAAGATATACTTTTGATAAAAAAAATAATAATAATTAATGGAAAAAAATTTTAGTACCTCGTTTCTGCCTCTAGTAATGACTTATTAAACGATCTTTTAAATCCCTTGAAATTCTCTAACCATAATTGAACTAACAATTGCTTCAGAAGCCACGAGGTAGAAGTATAAGTGCACTCCCGCTATTGGCATTGTGAGAATGGAGGTTTTGCCTGTGAGTAAGCCTTAACCTCTTTAAATGCCTTGTCACTATCTGTTGAAATACATGCTCAGGACTACTCAACTTATTTAAGTTTGATTGAGTCCAAGTTGTTCCTTATTCTTAGGAGTTAGTTCTAGTGATCATGCTCTGTTTTTCAAAGCCGATTTTCTAAAATTTTCTGTTAGTAGTTTGTTAGTTCAAAGTTGATTTTCTGGATTTTTTTGTTAGTAGTTTGTTATTTTTCAAGCTTTAAATTGTAATGCTTCAAAGTTAAAATGTGTGTTCAGATTTCTCTCCAAGTGCTACAATTTATTTTAATTTTTTTCTTCTCTCATTTCAAAACACCAACAATTTGGTATCAGAGCTTTCTTCTTGAGGGATCTGTGAGGCTAGTTCAATGCACCAATGGAAGGAGAGTCAAACTTTTCAGCAATGGCACCACTAGTCTTCGATGGAGACAATTATCAGATGTGGGCAGTGCAGATGGAGACCTACCTGGAAGCATTAGATCTGTGGGAAGCTATTGAAGAAGACTATGAAGTTCAGCCACTTCTAGCAAACCCCACTGTAGCACAAATGAAATCACAGAAGGAGAAGAAGACAAAGAAATCAAAAGCAAAGGCTTGCTTATTTGCAGCAATGTCATCCACCATCTTTACACGAATAATGTCACTGAAATCAACAAAGGCAATTTGGGACTACCTCAAGGCAGAATATGAAGGTGATGAGAGAATCTGAGGAATGCAAGTGTTGAATCTGATCAAAGACTTTGAATTGCAGAAAATGAAGGAGTCAGAATCAGTAAAAGAGTATTCGGACAGGTTACTAAGTATTGCCAACAAGGTGAGGTTGTTTGGATCCAAGTTAACTGATTCAAGAATTGTGGAGAAACTACTTGTAACAGTGCCAAAGAGGTTTGAAGCCACTATAACAACTCTGGAGAATACAAAGGATCTGTCAAAGATTTCTCTTGCAAAACTCTTAAATGCTTTAAAAGCACAAGAGCAAAGAAGAACCATGAGACAAGATGGAGTAGCAAAAAGAGCCTTACCAGTCAAGCATCAAGATGATGGAAAAGAATGGTAGGCCCCAGAACAAGAAGTTTCAAGCTGCAAGTGGACAAAGCTCTGCACCATGGAACAAAAGCAAAACCAGAAATAGAAGATCGGGAGTAAAGAAAGATTACCCTCCATGTCAACATTGTGGTAAGAAAGGTCACCCACCTTTCACGTGCTGGAAAAGACCAGATGCAAAGTGTAGCAAATGCAATCAAATGGGACATGAAGTTGTTATTTGCAAGAATAAAAATCAACAGCAAGGAAATGAAGCACAAGAGGACCAGCTTTTTGTTGCAACTTGTTTCACAAATTATGAAACAAGTGAAAACTGGCTCATTGATAGTGGCTGCACTAATCATATGACATATGACAAGGAGTTGTTCAAAGAATTAAAGAGCACTGAGTCCAAGAAGGTCAGAATTGGGAACAACGAATACATTGCAGTCAAAGGAAAGGGCACCATAGCCATTGCAAGCTGTTCAAGAACCAGGTTAATCACTGATGTTCTCTATGTACCAGATATTGATCAAAACTTGCTCAGTGTTTGTCAATTATTAGAGAAGGGATTCAAAGTGATGTTCATGGAGAAGGCATGTGTGATAGAGGATGCTACAGGCCAAAAGATGTTCGAAGTTAAGATGTCACGGAGGAGTTTTTCTCTCAATCCAATGAAGGAAGAGCAATCAGTTTTTCTAACCAAAGAAAGCCTCTCAATGGTGTGGCACAAGAGGCTCGGGCATTATCACCACCAAGGGCTACAGCAGATGAAGTCTAAAAGGATGGCACTTGATCTTCCGGAGTTTGATGATTACATATCGACTTGCAAGGCTTGTCAATTTGGAAAACAAAACAGAAAACCATTTCCCAAGACAGCATGGAGAGCTACCTATAAGCTGCATTTAGTCCACACAGATGTTGCTGGACCTCAGAGAACTCCCTCATTAGCAGGTAGTCGATATTATGTTGTTTTTATTGATGATTTCACTAGAATTTGTTGGATTTTTTTCTTAAAATTCAAATCAGAAGTGGCTGGAGTATTCTAGAAGTTTAAGAAGATTGTGGAAAATGAAAGTGGCAACCAAATTAAAATATTGAGGTCTGATAATGACAAGGAGTATACCTCAGAAAATTTCAATGCATTTTGTGAAGAAACTAGCATTGAGCATCAGCTAACAACCCCCTACACTCCGCAACAAAATGGAGTTAGTGAAAGAAGAAACAAATATATCTTAGAAATGACCAGATGTATGTTGTATGAGAAGAATCTACCCAAACAATTCTGGGCAAAGGCAGGTCATACTATGGTTTTCTTGCAAAATAGATTGCCGACAAAAGCAGTCAAGGATCAGACACCTTATGAGGCCTGGTATGGTCATAAACCATCTCTAAGTTTTCTCAAAATATTTGTTTGTTTGTGCTTCACTCATGTTCTTCAGATCAAGAGAGACAAGTTAGATAAAAGAGCACTTACAGGCATCTTTATCGGCTATAGCACTGTTACAAAAGCTTATAAAATTTTCCAACCACAGACTGGGAAAATTGTTACAAGTAGAGATGTTCATTTTGTGGAAGATGAAGAGTGGAACTGGGATGAGGCAAAGAAAAATTGCCAAACTGAAGCAGAATTGCAGCTTAAGTTTCTTGTTTCAAGCACAGATGAAGATGAAAATTGGCAAAATGAGTCGATAGATGATGCTCCTGTAAGAGGTACTAGACTATTCATTGACATTTATGTAATGAACAATATAGCTGTTTGTGAACCTGCAGGTTTTGAAGCATCAATGAAAGACAAAAATTGGATGGTTGCAATGGAGGAGGAGTTGTTCATGATTGAGAAAAACAAAACATGGGAGTTGGTTGATCAACCCCAAAATAGGAAGGTGATTGGAGTCAAGTGGGTGTACAGAACCAAGCTTAATGCTGATGGCTCAATCAACAAGCATAAAGCAAGACTTGTGGTGAAAGGCTATGCTCAAGTTTTTGGTGTGGACTACTCAGACACCTTTGTAGCAGTTGCTCGTTTGGACACCATAAGACTTTTGCTTGCTATAGCTGCTCAAATGAATTGGAAAGTGTATCAGCTTGATGTAAAATTAGCATTTTTAAATGGTGTTCTGCAGGAAGAAATTTATGTTGATCAGCCTGAAGGCTTTGTGAAGAAAGGAGAGGACAAGGTGTTTATTCTCAAGAAGGCTCTTTATGGGTTGAAATAGGCTCCAAGAGCTCGGTACAACAAGATATATGAACATTTGTTGAGCTTAGGCTTTAAAAAAAGTCTATCTGAGGCTACTCTTTATGTCAAACATCAGAGTAATGATGTTTTGATAGTCTCTCTTTATGTTGATGATCTTTTGCTGACAGGAAATAATGCACAGCTGATTGAGAACTTCAAACAAGAAATGATGAAGTTTTTTGAGATGACAGATCTCAGATTAATGACCTTCTTCCTTGGAATGGAAATTAAGCAAGCTGAGTATGAAGTCTTCATATGCCAGAAGAAGTATGCAAAGGAAATTTTAAAGAAGTTCAACCTTGAAGAATGCAAGGAAGCAAGCACTCCTATGAATCAAAAGGAGAAGTTGTGTAAGGAAGATGGAGCTGATAAAGTTGATGAGGGATATTTTAGAAGTTTGATTGGTTGTTAAACGTACCTTACAGCAACACGTTCTGATATTTTAAATGTTGTAAGTATATTATCTAGGTTTATGCACTGTGCAAGTGAATTGCATCTCAAGGCTGCCAAAAGAGTAATTCGATATGTCAAAGGCACAAGTAATTTTGGTGTTAAATTCACAAGAAGTAAGGAGTTCAAGGTGGTTGGCTTCTTTGATAGTGACTGGGGAGGTTCTATTGATGATATGAGGAGTACCTCAGGCTACTGTTTTACTCTTGGATCAAGTATTTTCTCATGGAGCTCGAAGAAACAAGAAATTGTAACTCAATCCACTGCTGAAGCAAAATTTGTTGCTGCAACAACTGTTGTCAATCAAGCTTTGTGATTGAGGAAGATTTTAATGGATCTCAATTTGGAGCAGAAAGAAAGCACTAAGATTTTTGTTGACAACCAAGCTGCCATTGCCATGTCCCATAATCCTGTGTTTGATGGGAAAACTAAGCATTTCAACATCAAGTTGTTTTTTCTAAGAGAAGTGCAAAAAGAAGAATCTATAACCCTAGTTTATTGCAAATCTGAAGATCAATTAGCAGATTTGTTTACAAAACCACTTCCAATCAACAAGTTTGAGTTTCTAAGGCTGAAACTTGGTGTTCGCAGCTCCTAAAGCAACGAAGAGTGTTGAAATATATGCTCAAGACTGCTCAACGTATTTAAGTTTGATTAAGTCCAAGTTGTTCCTTATTCTTAGGAGTTAGTTCTAGTGATCATGCTCTGTTTTTCAAAGTTGATTTTATAAAATTTTCTATTAGTAGTTTGTTAGTTCAGAGCTGATTTTTCTATTTTTTCAGAGCTGATTTTCTGGATTTTTCTGTTAGTAGTTTGTTATTTTTCAAGCTCTAAATTGTAATGCTTCAAAGTTAAAATGTGTGTTCAGATTTCTCTGCAAGTGCGCTGCAATTTATTTTAATTTTTCTCTTCTCTCATTTCAAAACGCCAACACTATCAACTGCCCACTCGATTGTCTTCTTTTATGCACCTAGATGTAAAAGGTGTTTATGTACTTGTCTAGACACATTCTTAATTAATTAGTCCAAAGAAGGGGAGGCATCGATTAGTAGATCTACCAATAGTTTGGTGTGACCCCTATAAATTATTGTACTCTAGAAAAGATTAGCTTCAATTCCCCTTTTTACTGATTAAAAATCCCAAAAACCTTTTTCAAGCTTATGGAAAAATGTACATTTGGTGAAACTGAGCTTCATGTGAGATTTTCTCTATATGGTACAGACATTCTGTAAGTCATTGAGGTTGGAGGTGGCTTCCATGTTCTTAATAAGTAAATCATTAACATAAACCTACAAAATGATGTTGATATTGCTAATGAAGATTTTATGAACGAGCCTCTAATAAATGACTCATACACTCTTCAATCCTAATGTCATTACCTTATATCAATATATCATCAAATTCTTAATCGCACAGTCACGAGCCAAGGAAAAAATGTTTGGCATGGGTAAAGTTTTTCATGCCTATTTACTTGTTCTCCTTCTGTTTGCATCTTCCAAGTCATCAATGCAAGCATTTTTTGGTAATTCTAAGAAATATGTGTTTATGTTCAACGATATTATAATACCTAGTCTGCATTGTTTGTAACCATGCTTTCAATGAAAAACGAGTTCGAATGAAGTTCTCATGATAACATACGGTGGACGACAATGTTTTCATGCACTATAAACTAGACTAGCCTTTAAGGACGAAGCTTGAACAACGTGTTATGGTTTATGATACTATTCTTTTCTCACACATTGATTGTCTATCGAGGCTTGGAATGGAAAAGTTTTTCCAAACTTGCATACAATCAATGACCTTAAGGTTGAGAAACTATAGAAGTCATATTCAATAAGTTGTAACCCACTTCCTCTTAGCCCTTGATAACTTTGTTAGAAAATAAACTAGATATATCTCTAATTGTTAGTAACCAAACCCACTTTGACTAACCATCTACTTGACCTCAGCTCAACACTACAATCAAAAGAAGCTTTAAAGAAGTAGAGTATATGGCTTTTGATCTTGCAAAAGGATGGTTTATGTGTTTTACGAACATGATAAGCTAACCATAGAAAAGACATATTGTTATTTAGAAAAGGAATAATAAATTGTGAGAACACTTGACATACAACCTTAAGAATGGGATGTGCAAAAATCATATCCAAACATCAAGAACAAGTGCTCATAAGATATGACCAACAATAATATAATTAGAAACATTAAATTTTGCAAATAATAATGCAAAGATACTAATATAGGAGGAGAATAAAAGAGTTTTGATTGCAAGAATCATTAAGTTGAGAAAGATCAAAATGATATAGACTAGAAAGATCAAAATGATATAGACTATTATGCATTGATTCCCAAAGTAATACCAACTTTGAAATAAGATCCTTCGCAAAGCAATTGCTAGAGTAAAATTCCATTATTGTTACTTTTTTATTGTAACAATATTGGACTTTTTTATTGCAACAATATTGAACTACTTAATTGACTCATAACCTTTCAAGCACAACTAATATCTACCCCAACTATGACATTTGTATTATACAAGATGTCAACATTTGGATTGTACACTCAACTGACTATGTTAATTATAATAATTAATTTATAAGTCAAAATCGTTGTTTGTTTCATAAATCTATGTTAATTTAGTACTAAACTACTACGTAATGTATCTTTAGTCAACTAATACATTGTAGAGGTTCTTAGCCTATGTAAGAATTTGCTCCAGAGATAATGGAACAGAACGTTTTCTCAATAAAGATGATTGAATTAGAATACAACTTCCCTATTTATAGGGTACAGACAAGATTGGTTAACAAAGAAACATCTGGTGTGTACTAACATAAACTCTAACTACCTAAAAATAGAATAACAAAATGAGAATAACAAACATAGCGTCAGTATAATCTTCGTATAACTTCTGTACTGCCTTGGTATAATATCACAACGGAGCGCACGGTATAACACGGTATAACGAAACATATCGTTTGGTATATTATCGGTCGCCTCGGTATAATATCTAAATAGAGTGCAGTGGTATGACAAAATAGGGCGTTTGTATACCATCGTTATCACTTCAGTATACTGGCAGGACTGAGTGTTATATATCAAACCAGAGCCTCGCCTCGGCATAATAGCGGTATATTCCTTAACACCCCCCTCAAACTCAGCAGGGGACATGAAAAATGTTGAGTTTGGAACGAAAGAATAAAACAGGGAAGAAGATGAAGCCTTTGTAAATCCATCTGCAACTTGAGCAGACGTAGGAACATGAACCACACTAATCTCCTTGTGTGCCACCTTTTCTCGAACAAAGTATAAATCCGATTCAATATGCTTGGTACAAGCATGAAGAATAGGATTTGTAGATAACAGGACAAAACTCAAATTATAACAATGAAGAACTGGTATTGAAGACTGATGGAACCACAATTCTCGTAACAACCGTTGTAACCACATAAGTTCAATAGTTATATTTGCAATACTACAATACTCTACCTCTGTTGAAGACCTAGATAGCATGGATTGCTTCTTAAATTGCCAAGTTATCAAGTTTTCTCCCACATAGACACAATATCCCGAGGTGGAGTGTAACACCCCAATTTTCGACCGGACCTCCGTTCACGTGTTGCCGCACGTGTGGATCGTCTCCCGATGAAATCGAGATGCTACTAAAATTCTTTTCTGTCGAAAATATCTTTTTCCTTAAAGTTCAGTTCAAGATCCTTAATTTTCAAGTCTAAGTCCATAAAGATATCATGTACAATATAGAAAATCATAGTAAGTCTTCCAAATAAATCTTAAGTAAAGCAGCGGAAACACTTTTCAAACTATTTAGTTAAACCAATCTGTTACACGAGAAAAGCCATCAAAAAATAAAACAATTGAAATTAATCCAATGAAAACATGTTACAATAATCCAGTTTCAGTGAAATATCTAAAGCAAGACATTCCAAATCACCTATCCCCGACGACCTCCCCATGAGATGTCCAAACAAGGTGCGGTCTTCTGACGTGGTCAATAGATCCTACGTCCAAGTGTACCTGAAAAATATAATGGGTGAGCTCGAAAGCCCAGTGGATCATTCCTACACATCACAGGCATTATACAGACTTAATCCAAAACATTACAAACACTTTCAAATATTAGGCGTTTCACACATTTATTTGGTTTTGGTTGTAGTTAAGACCGGAAGAGGGTTGAGATGTCTCTCGGTATTCCCTATGATCCAATACAGTCATAATCATAGAGGCCTCAGGTAATACCATCTAAAATTAATCATGTCTCAGTATCACAGTTCAAGAGAGATACTAACCACGGAGTCGTGTCATCTCCCAAAGACTTCGAGCTGACATAAATAGCTCCAGGGTGGGAATACCTACGATCCGCCTTTCGGCTCGACAATCGCACCGGTACGTGGATTCTTAATAAACCTTCGTTTTCTTTTAGTTTAATACAGTTGATTCAATCAAACCACAACATCATTCATATAATAGCAAGCAAAAGAAATAATATCCAATATTGACATGGTAAAATAAATGATCAAACGATGAAATCCATAAGCATAGTCTCATATAAAAACATGCCATGATCAAGAAACTAGTCATCACACAACATTCAACAATACCAACAATTTAATTCAAATTTCCTAAAAATATTAACAACCTAGAATCTATTCAAATAGATGTCTTGAATTTTAAATCCGCATAATACATGTGAGAGAGAAAATCACGCCCACCTGGTCTTGCCGATTCTCCAGGGCTTTCTCTTCGTCGCGAATGATCATCCTAAGAAAATCGATCTGCAATAGTAATTATATTATGAAAATTTCTTAACTAAAGTTCCACACTAATTTCACTACTTATTATTTAGTAATTCT
>JAJIYU010008919.1:0-17545 GCA_030144865.1 Tinospora cordifolia | reverse complement strand
AAATCAGAGAACTCACTTGTGAATCGCTCTCCCGTCGTCTCCTCCGAATCCCAAGCAGTTTCAGTGCAAAATGAGAAAATCTGCGCTTGAAATCTATATATAGCTCGCACATGGACTGCGGTCGTCGTCAGATAGACCTCAGTCATCGGACAGATTTTTCTTCATGGACCTCGGTCTTCACTTTATGGACCTCGGTCATCCCTTTATGGACCGCGGTCAGCACTTTACGGACTGCGGTCACCAATGTGACCTATTTTTCTCGTTTCTGCATTTTTTTCACTGATGACCGCAGTCGACCTATAAGGACCGCGGTCCACAGTGTTGTTTTGCACTTTTCATGGATTTTCCACATCACGGACTGCGGTCGGCAGAATGATGCCTTATTTTTTCACGCTCTTTTTCGCACGTTTCTAGCTATCCGAATGTTCTAATAAATTTTATCTTGATTAAATACCATACAATGATCATTAAAAACAAGTTTCCACTCATTTTTATATTTATTTTGAATTTCCAAAAATTTATGTTGACGTGGACACATTATAAGACCTAGGATGATTACAGAAATGAAGACTGGTCAAAAACTATTGCACACAATGAGTAGGAAGGGTTATTCTCATTTGGAGCATGAATTGGTAATGGTCTTGGCACATACTTCATTTTATTTTTCCTCTTTGTATTTTTACATAATCATATATGTTGTAAATGGTACTATTTTCCATATTTTAAAAGGAGGTCAATGAAAATTCAGATTTAGTTGCAAGAGTAGATGTATGGACAAAGGGTCATTTGAGAAAGAATCGTAAGCCTTTAAATGAAGCAATTCAAGAAGCCATTGTAAGTAAATCATTAAAGCAAATGATATGTAGTTATATATATTGAAATTATATAACAATAGAAAGTTATCAAGTTAATTTACTTGTTTTTATGTGAATGCAGGAAAAGATCAATGGCATGTGTCAATCTACCACCAATTCAGTCGAGGGAGATAACTTAAAAGAGGATGCCATTACTAAAGTATTGGGACCTGAGCGTCGTGGGTGAGTTTCAAGACTTGGATTCGGGGCAACATCTTCAAAGGTTGATGCTCAAATTGAAAGTAATGGAAAAGTAAAGGTCTTAGAAAATATAATTCAAGATTAAGCAGAAGGGATAAATACCCTTGAAGAAAAATCAAAGTAAATGGAACACTCAAGGAAATAATTGAAGTATTGACTGGCATGTTCTTAATGCAATCTCAACAGGTGACAACTAGGCTTAAAATTCTTTGCACTTTAATTTATTACTTAAATTTACATAGTGAAATATATTTTATGATATGGTTCAACAGCTTCAAAGCCCAAGTGGAAGAGACATAAATATGATACATTTGAAAGCTCAAACACAACAAGTAAACTATATTTTGAACCCAACTTTGATTATAAACTTTTATTCTTATAATGTTTATATTATCTTTAATTTGTTTATGTATTATGTAGTCATAACAGGGTAGCAAGCCCACCCAAGAAAAATTGCCTCCTAAGAATGCTAGATGTGAATTATTGAATTGGCATCCCGAAAATGAAAGAGACGAAGAAGTTGTAGCAATAAGAAAGATTTCTTCTACAGATTCTAAGGCTAAAGTTCATGGACTCCCACTAGGGTTTAGTTATCAGAGAGTTTGGGTTGTAAAGGTAGTGAATGAAGATGCTGATTTATATAGATCAACATCAGAAATTCATTACTTGAGTGATGTTGTTGGAAGTACAATTGCTTGGCCAAAGAAGTACATAAGACTATTATAAATAATAATTAAACTTTTTGATGGATTGTATATATGTTTGATGGATTATATATATGTTTGATAGATTTTATATACTAAATGAGGCATTTGAAATAATATGACAAATGTTTAATAATGTTTATTTTATATGATGAATTTATAGATACAGGTAAATATATACAATATATATTGTAGTAAAATATGTTTACGATTAAAAAAATATTGACAGATATAATAATGTTTAGTTTTCATTGTAAGATACATGATATAACAACGTGTAGACGATTGTTGTTGAAATATTTGAGCTTTTACAACAGGTACAAACATGTTGAAAGGTTAAGCAATGGACAAACAACAACCACTTGACCATTGTTAAAAGGTTAAAAGATTAGGTTTTCCATAATGTTCGCCCGTTGTTATAACACGTCTACAATAGTAGGGATGATGATCGTTGTCGAATATGTCTTAAAATATTAAAGCATTTAAGAACGTGCGAACATTGTCATAACCTCAGTTTTTAGATCGATACACAACACATTACAATAACAGGTTCATGACCGTTGTTAAAAGTTAGGGTTTCCACAACATGCGCCTGTTGCTATAACATTTCTACAAAAATAGACATAGTGACTATTGTCGAATATGTCTTTAAAGATTGAATCATTTAACAATCGGCAAACGTTATTGTAACCTCACTCTTAGATCAATACACAACGCTTTACAACAATAACCTGGTGATCGTTGTTAAAAATAGTTGGTCATTTAACAACACCCTGATCGACAACATCACCATGAACTTTGTCATATGGGTATAACAACGAACATTACACGTTGTTGTAGGTGTCATTTTTTGTAGTGATATATTCAAAAAGATCATGATAGATAGAATAAGCATGAAATTAAAAAGGAAGACCTCACTCATTTAGTTGAAGAGGCAGAGACACCTTTATATGCTGGTTGCTTGGAACATACTAAAATTTTAGCAACAATAGTTTTATTCAAGTTTAAAGCTTCATATGGTTTATTAGACACTGGGTTTAATGAATTGCTTAAGATTGTTGGTGATATGCTTCCATCTAATCATACTCTTCCTAGTTTTTTGTATGCAACAAAAAGACTTCTAAAGGCATTTAGTTTATTTAGAAATGAGCTACATGATGCAGATCAATGCCCCAAATGTGATTCATCTAGATGGAAACCTAAGCACACTCAAAAAAAGATAAAAGTCCCTAAGAAAGTGTTGCATTATTTTCCAATAATTCCAAGACTTTGAAGAATATATGGAGTGGCTGAAATAGCTAAACAATTAACATGGCATCAAAATAATAAAAGCACAGATGGGAAAATGAGGCATCCAGTTGATTCACCTGCATGGGAAACTATAAATGAGAATGATGAATCTTTTGCATTAGATCCTATAAATATTAGATTTGGATTGGCTACGGATGGTTTTAATCCTTTTGCAAGACGTTAGTTTAAGGTACAATTGCTGGCCAGTAATATTAGTTACATATAACTTGCCTCCATGGTTGTTAATGTTGAAGGATAATTTAATGTTGACATTACTCATTCCTGGGCCGAAACAACCAGGAAACGATATAGATATTTACTTTTACCTTTGATAGACAATTTGAATTATTATGGGCAAATAGAGTTGACATGTATGATGCATTTACAAAATCAAAATTCAACTTAATAGCAATCTTAATGTGGACTATAAATGATTTTCCTTCTTATGCACATATGTTTGGGTGGTCAACAAAAGGAAGATTTGCATGTCCTTTTTGTCTCTTGAATAGTTGCTTTGAATGGTTATGTCATAATCGAAAATTCTCATACATGGGTCATAGAACATTTTTAGTCCATGGCCATCCATATCGAAAAAAAAAGAGCTTGGTTTAATGGTAAACAAGAGCTATGAAGAAAACCAAAGTTGTTTACAAGTGAAGCAATTCTTGCAGAGGTAGAAAATATTGTAAATGACCTGGGGAAGAGTACAAAAAGGAAGAGAAAGACAAAATAGGAGGAACAAACAATGAAGAAGAAGTCACTTTTCTTTGAATTGCCATATTGAAAGGTATGCTTACAAATTTTTGTTATTGTACTTTAAATTCATTTGTTTTGTGAAACATAATATGAATTCATTCTATTTCATAACATATGAAGTAATTAAGTCAAATTTATGTAGAGCTTGCTTTTACGTCGTAATTTGGATGTGATGCACATGGAATAGAATATATACAATAGTATTATTCACACACTTCTGAATGTGAAAGGCAGATCAAAAGATGGACTCAATGCTCATAGAGATTTGGAATGCATGAATATTAAAACTGAGTTACATGCTAAGAAATGAGGAGATCGGTTATATTTACCTACTACAATGCACACTCTTTTAAAAGAAGAGAAACAAATTTTTTGTAGAAGATTAGTAAATTTCAAGTTACGTGATTGTTATGGGTCTAACATTAGAAATTGTGTGTCGATTAAAGAATGTAAGATACTTAGCTTGAAGTCACATGATTTTCATTTATTAATGCAACAAATTTTTGCCTATTGCTTTGAGACGAGTTCTGTCAAATGGTCCAAGATATACAATTTCACGACTTTGTAGATTTTTTAATGTACTTTGTGATAGGATCGTTGATCGAAATATATTATTGGACTTGGATGATTCAATAGCCAAAACTTTGTGCATTTTTGAAAGGTTCTTTCCTTCATCTTTTTTTTTTAATATTATGGTTCACTTAACAATTCACTTAGGACGAGAAGCTTGTTTGAGTGGCCCAGTCTAATATTGGTAGATGTATCCATTTGAGAGATAGAATATATGTCACTTTAATGTATTTAGCTACTTTATTATATATGTATCGTAGTCCATTGCTCACCAAATAATTGAATGTACTAATCTTTGTGGTGTTTTAGATTCATGAAAGTGCTAAAGGGCCATGTTAAGAATCGTGCACGACCAGAGGATTGTATGGCTGGATGATATCTTGCCAATGAGTGTACCATATTTTGTAGCAAATATATTGAGAAAGCACGTGAGGTAGGGATTCGATTGATATGCAATGAAGATGTTTAAAATGAAGATGGAGAAAATGAAATAAAATTGGAGCGCTACCCAATTCTTAGTAAAAAGAAAGTTGTGCTTCCGTCTGATATCTTGGATATTGCTCACCGTTATGCTTTATTAAATAGTTTAGAAGTTCAACCTTACATAGAGTAAGTATATTGTTCTTATAATCTATGTCATAAATTATGAATATCTTAGCGTTTCGTTCAAGTTGGAGGTAACTTTATGTTGTTTATTAGAATGCACTTAAATAGACTTCGACATTCAGATAGAAGATTATTAAGTAATGAACATTTGTTGTATAAAAGACACATGGATGAATTTAATAAATGGATTCGTGATAAGGTAAACAATCATTTTTCAACATGCCTTTCTATTTATCTTAGCAATGTAGTACTCATTTTATTCTTTGTGCTATATGATCAGATTAAGGAGCTTGCTGGACATAACTATGTTTCTAGTACACTACCATAGCTCACGCTGGGGCCTAGGGAACAAATATTATCATGTCAGGGATATGTAATAAACGGTCTTCTTTTTCATACAAAAGATGCAGAGAAATCTAGACAAAATAGTGGTGTTTAAGTTAAAGCAATAACTCTTTGTAGGTCTAGTGCAAAAGATCAATTACAACAATCTGGGGATGTCACTTATTATGGAGTCTTAAGAGATATAATAATTCTTGATTATCAAACATTTCGTGTGCTTATTTTTAAATGTGATTGGGCTAATATTGTCAATGGTGTCAAGAAAGAAGAAAGATTTACACTAGTCAATCTTCATGAGGGGCAATCTCAATTTGATAAGGATCAATTTCTTCTTGCATCACAAGCAAGACAAGTTTTCTATTCTAGAGAAAATGAAACATCTAACTTGTATGTTCTTTTGAGAGCTCCTCCAAGAGGTTTTCATGAGTTACAAGCATATGAGGAAAGTATAAACTTGACACATGAGCCTATGAACATGTCAACATTTGGAGATGGAAACGTGGAACACTATGTTAAGATTGACCTAAATGGCACTATTTTGTGAATAATGTAAGTATTAAGTTCTATACATAACTGATTAATTTTTTTCTTGAATTTCTGTCTGAATTTATATGCTTGGATTGTGTATTAAATTCTACTTTTTAATTATGTAGTAGTTATTTATTGCATCTAAAGTAATTAATTAATTCATTTTCATTTTGCATCAACGAGTATATTATATCTTCTATAGCCACAATGACAAAAAGGAAGACTTTAGAAGCTGGTGAAGTAAGTATTTTGTTTTCAATTATATTTGTGATGATGCCTTTTTGGTCAAGTTATGTAAATATTATAAGACAAATAATTCTATATATATGAATGCATTTTTTTTCAAGTCACACCTTCTTTTTGGACAGTTACCTCCACAACCATCACTGCTGCTACTGTTTTTCCTCTTTTCGTCACAGCTACTGTTCTTCTTCTTTAGTATAAGATATCTACTCTTCATTCACATTTTCAACTTTCATCTCTCTCACGTTCATGACTTATAATGTTTGTTGATTACTATTATAGCTTTTGGTTTAAAATAAAAAATGTTAATTATTATTATAGCTTTTGGTTTAAGATTAATAAATAATGTGAAGTTTTATCTCTTCCACGTATACTTTTTAAGAAAAATTAATATATAGGTCTAGGCATCCAATCCCTAGAGGGGCTAAGTGTTCTATAGATCATGTAAAACTATGCATAGTATTCTTTTTAGTTTTGTTCCTATATGCCTTTGTTAGATATTGAGTTGTTTTAACAATATAGTTGCTTTGTAGCTCTTATTCTTATTCTTTTAAAAAAAAAGTTAATCTAATTAGTTCATTTTTTATGTACGTATATATAAAGATTGGAACAATCGAGAACTTGAGTTTATATGTTTGGATTGTGTATCAAGATGAGACGTGATGGTCCTTCAAGAAGAATTTTTGCTTATAGAACTTTTTATTTTTGTTTATTAGGGTTAATAACGATAAGTCGTGTAAATAATAATTACACTTTTTTATGGATTGTATATATGTTTGGCATTATCAAATTTATTATTTTTAAGTGATACTAAATGAACAATTTGAAATGATAGGACAAATGTTTAATAATGTTTATATTATATTATGAATTTACAAATACAGGTAAATATATGCAATATATATTGTAGAAAAATACGATTAAAAAAAATTGACACATATGATAATGTTCAGTTTTCGTTGTAAGATACATGATATAACAACATGCAGACAATTGTTGTGGAAATACTGGAGCTTTCACAACAGGCATATGCATGTTGTTAAGTAATAGATATACAATAACAACCACTTGACCGTTGTTGAAAGGTTAAAAGGTTAGGGTTTTCACAATGTTCACCCATTGTTATAACACGCCTACAACAACAGGTGTGATAACCATTGTCGAATATGTGTTTAAAGATTGAAGCATTTAACAACGTGCGAACATGGTTGTAACCTTAGTTTTTAGACCGATACACAATGCATTACAACAATAGGCTCGTGATCGTTGTTAAAGGTTAAGGTTTCCATAACGTGCGCCTATTGTTATAACATTTCTACAACAATAGGCATAGTGATTGTTGTTAAATATGTGTTAAAAGATTGAATCATTTAACAATGGGTGAACGCTATTGTAACCTTACTGTTAGACCGATACACAATGCTTTACAACAATAGGCTCGTGACCATTGTTAAAAATAGTCGATCTTTTAACAACACCCTAATCGACAATATCACCATGAACGTTGTCGTATGGGTATAACAATAAACATTGTACGTTGTTGTAGGTGTCATTTCTTATAGTGAAAGCTTGCAAACAAGCAGAGTAGATATGGAGACAGTAAACCCTAGCGGCTGGCTTATGCAAACCTCTTCACTTAGATTCCTATTAAGGAAAATATTATGGGGGTCTTGCTTGAATAACCAACTATACCGAAGTGTGAAAGAAAGAACAATTTAAATGGTAGGAGGCTTCATAACATGGCTAAATGTCTCAAAATAATCAAGATCATGCGTTTGACTAAAATGCTTAACAGCAAAGCGAGCCTTGTAGCATTAAAATGAGCCATTGGAATTGTATTTAATCTTTAAAACCTATGTAACACCCCAACCCCTGTATCTTTAAGCATTGAACATAGCCACCATTCCCTTGACAGTGAACTTAACTAACTGGAAGGTCGGGTCGGTGTTACTTTACAAGTGATACACACTTGTTCTTCTCTTTTTCAATATCTCGTGCCCTTGTATAAAAATTCAAGAATACAAAATTTTCATTTAATAAAATCAAGGCAAATTAAAAGAGATAAAAAAAATTCAAACTATTTTATTCATAATAGAAAATTTGAAAGTATTAAACTTTTCAAAAAAACCTAATTATTATAGCGAAAAATTTCCAAATACCTTTCAGTAGAAAAGATTTAAACTTTGGAAAAAATGCCCTTAAAAATTCTAAAAATAATAAGGTAGAAACTTTCTAAGAACTATCCATGTTCAACTACTTCATAGGTTTCACATTCCTGAGAAAAAATAAGAAAGGAAGGAGTGAGCACATAGCCTAGTGGATCCTTTTCGAACAACCATCTTTCATATTCAAACTCATAACACAATCATAATTCAAACACTTGCAATCATTAAGTGTTTCAAACCACAATTTGTTCAAGTTGAGTCTCAGACCAAAAGGGATTTAATCCCTTGATGCTCCTTACTAAGTAAACGGGGTCCACTCGACATCAACTTGTTAGTGGCAAGTGTCAGCATCAACCTGTTACACATGGTGACTCACAAGGTATCGTGGTACACGACCCTCAAGTACTTAGGTCTGAAAACATATGACCTAACTCATATGAAAAGAACATCCATAGCATCGCCTTGACCACTATGATGGTATGTGGTTATTATTACCATCGTCTCAGATTAACTCTCATATCATGATCTCATAAAATAAATTTTGGAATATGAAATCAAACTAAAATTCAGAATATACACAATCAATTCATAAAACACTCATAAAACATGTATCATACTTTAATTTAAAAGCTTAAGCATGATACTAACATGACATGGATGATATAATTGCTTAAACATGAATCAAAACTGAAAAATTGAAATAAACCTTTAAAATTCTGAAACTAAAATTGAAAATCTTTGATTTTAGTGAAAAAAACACAAACAATGAGTATGCCATAAATTTAAATAAGAACAAAAGGGTGTTCAAGAAATCACTTCCACCTTGTGACGCTTTCTTCAGAAATTTTTACAACTCTTCCTGCACGTACTAGTGCCAACGAAGATCACCCAACTTCATTCGCCAACCCAAGAAAAACTTCTCACACACAAGAGAAAGGTGAGAAGAGGTGCCAAGAAGAGGACTTAAAGAAAATAAGATGAAATTTCAACTCTTATTTTTTGAATGAGGGAAGTGAGAGCCTAGGGGGGTTTATATAGGTTTTTAAAGGGGGAAAATAGAAACTTTTGAGTTTTTCTTGGAGTACAACACCTAAATTCTCTACAATTTCATATTTCCTAATTTTAAGGGGAAAATAAGTATTTTTTAGATTTTTTTTAAATTTAAAAATGAATTTTTTGTATTTATCTTGATTTTTCAATATTTTCAGCAAATGTTTCGTTGATTTTTGATTTTTTTTTGTATTTTATAATTCAGCTATTATTCAGTGCCTTGGATCGTCCTCGAGAGATGCACACGGACCTGATTGGAGGATCGAGATCGGTGCACGCGGAGTCGTACCGTGCGTCTTCGCAATTGTGGTTTCGCGACTTTGATCGTGGCCGTCTGATCATCCTCAATCGTCTCTGTCCATTAGCGCTATCCAGTGCACTTGGGAGTTGGTGCAAATCATCTTGCAGCCGTCGGATCACCAGATTGGATTCAGATCTACAGTTTTCAGCCCTTGGATGTGTTTTAAGTTATTTTTATATGTTTTTTAGTCGAATTTCATGTTCTATTTTCAGATTTTTGCCAAATCTTAATCTAAATTGACTTTCCAATCTTGTTTTCATCAAAAATTGTACATATTCTTGTATTTTTGGCTATGATATCCCATGTTATACATTATATTCATATATTTTTTTTCTCAAGAATCCGTTAAATTGATTTTATTCCTTATTTGGCTAACTAGGACTTACCAATTTTTTTCATCCATCAATTCCGTATAATTCTCTAAATAATTTTTCAAATTTCATACGAATTTTCGAGATGATACAACCTATTTGTTGCCTACTAATGATTTTCCTGTAGGAAGAAGTACAAGTATCATGTGAAGTTGTTCCTTCGTGCCTCAAGTTCCTCAACCATAGCATGAGCCCACTTGGAAGAGGTAAGAGCTTGTCTAATTGTATTTAGTCCAGTTAATATGGCTAAAAAGGCATTTGGTTTAAATATACTTCCTTCGCACTTGTAATCATCGGGTGCTTATTTATTGGAACCAAAGGTCATTGAGGTGGAGTTGTTTGTAATGAAGTGGTAAAGGTTGAGATGGATTTAGCCATAGTAGATGAGGCATGGGGAACTTGTGGGGATGACAGTGAAGGAGGAGTGGGGTTTGATGATTATAGTAACAAGGAAATAGTCGCAGATGGTGGAATAATAAAATTGGGACAAGTGGGGCTAAGTACTGGTAAAGGTGTAGGTTTGATAGAGGTTATTGGTGAGATGAGATTTTGAGAGTTATAATAGGAAAATAAATCTTCAAGAAAGACTAAATGCCTAGATATATAGAGACGTCCAACTTCCGTGCCAAAGGTGATTTGTTGTAGCCAAAAGAAACACATAGAGGAGATTAGCTACCCAACTTATGCTTCGTACAGGGGTGTACCCAAGGATAACAGCAATAACCGAAAACCTGAGGATAATCATAGATAGGTGGCTTGCCGTAGGGACTTGCATAAGAAGAAGCACTTGATAACACTATTTTGGGTAAATGATTATTCAAGTGTACTACTATGAAGAAGGCATAGGGCCAAAAGGATAATGGCATAGAGCTATGTAAAAGTAATGTGAGACCCTTCTCTTTTACATGGCGATTTTTCTGTTCATCATGCCCATTTTGTTTGGGTGTATAAGGACAAGAAACCATATATAGAATGCCATTTGGAGCTAGAATAAAAGTACGAGCTTGATATTCACCGCCCGAATCACTCTATAACTACTTAATAGATCAGCCAAACTAAATAGCAACCATTTTTTAAGATTGTAAAAAATATTTTGAAGCCTTTTCTTTTGAGTGAAGGAAATAGAGCCAAGTCAAGCATGAGTCATCATCAATGAAAAGCATAAAATAGCATGTGCGCATAGTAGATTGCACTGAAGTGAGACCCCAAAGATTAGAGTAAACAAGTTCAATTGGATACACAACATGAGATTGAGATAATGAAAATGGAAGCTTGGAACTCTTAGTAACAAGACAATCATTACAAGAAGAAAGACATGCACCAGAAAATGGAAATGAATTGCATGTATGGGATGTAGTATTAAATACAAAAGTAGAACAATAACCTAAACAAAGGTGCCAAACTTTAGATGAGATGGAATAGGTTATAGTTGTAGATGTGTTAATTGAAGACTGAGGCAATCGAATTTATAAACCATGTTCAAGAGGACCATAAAGAAGAACCTTGTTAAGATGTCAATTGTTTACAAGGAAATGATTAGTACGAACTTCCGCTATCACATTGTTATTAGAATAGAGTTTGAACACTTTAACTGTGATGACCCATATTTTTCACACACAAATTAATGGGTCTAATACATATATTTTTCTAAAATTTTTAAAGAAAATACATGAATTTTCTCAATTTCCTCCATTTTTTAATTATTTATTAAAGAAAAATTGAATAATTGGGGAAATATAAATTTTGAGATAAGAATACATTAAATTATAAGGGAAATGTAATTTTTAGAGAAAATATGAATTTTTTTGGAATGATTATTGAATTTTTGGGATAATTATTGAATTTTTAGTGTAATTATTAGTTGCACAATAGGGTAACATTAATATAGGTGATTTATTGCATTTTACATAAAATAAAAGAGAAATTAGACAAAGTTATGCATAATTAGTAGCATGAGCATCTAGATTAGGGAATTGCATGTTTCATTGCGTTTTAAGCCTTGTTTTCACGATTTAAGGCTTTTCCATGAGAAAATGATGTCTGGGGAAGGATTTCTAGTGTGGTACAGGTTCAGGGTGAAGCCAAGAGAGAGTTGCATCATATAGAGGCAAAGAAGAATGGAAATCAAGAGGAAAGCATTAACTGACCGCGGTCGAATAACTTATGATCGAGGTAGCCGAAGGAAGATAGAACAAAGAACTAACTTACTAGTTACCACGGTCGGTGATCCAATGACCGCGGTGCACAGAATGGAGGAAATCTGAGTTTTTATTGAAGGACGATGCTAATTAATTATTGAGTTTCTCATATTTTTAGCCTTTTTTTAGTGTGGGCCTATAAATAGGAAAGAGGATTAGAGCCCAAACATTCCAAATTCAGAAAAACTCGATTGACAGCTCAAGGAGACAAAAGCAAGAGTTTCAAGAAGGGATTGAAGATTAGATCAAGTTTTGAATATGTTTAACTTTGTTTGTTACTTTTTTATGTTTTCAATTACTTCAATGTCAAGCTAGTTAGTTTTAATTGTTTGGGATGTAAATTTTCAATGTTTGAACTGTGATTTCTTATTGAAGTGATTGATTTAAAAAACACTATTCTATATTGTGTATGTTTAATGCTTGATGTTTACTAGCCATAGACATGATGAGTTCAAATCATTAGACTAACTCGGAAGAGAGGTTTAATGGTAGGTTGTCATATTATGGACTTAGGTTGGTTCATTGACCAGAGGGTTGTTAACTGTTTAGGGGGGTTGCATAGGATTTCCACTCATCTAACATTAGGTTCTTGATTAAGTACCTCGGGAGGGGCATTATCAGACAACACTAATAGAAATTGAGGCACCTCGGGAGAGGGTTTCAGTTACAGGAACTATAACTCATAGTGTAGATATTTCATGATCTGAAATAAGAATCGCAGGTCATACAACATCATTTACTATCCTAGATAGCCTTTTCATATAGTTTTTTTAAAAAATAGAATTTTACTACTTTTAATAGTTTAGGTTCTTGTTCAGAAATTGACAAACCAACCCCAATTAGAGTCTTGATAAAATGAAAACCAACATTAAATTGGGATTTAAGATACTTTAATAAATCCATTTCCCTAAGGACAATATCCGGTCTCACCGATTACTACTAGTGCAAACCTGTACATTTGTAGGGTGAGCAACAAGTTTTTGGCGTCGTTGTTGGGAAAAATGGTGTTAAATATTTAAAACCAGTTGAACTTGGTTTAGACTTAGTCAAGGCAATTTTATTTCTATTTTTACCTTTTAATTGATTGTTTTTCAAATTTGTTAAAATTCATTGAATACATTTGATCTTGTGTTTGTTTTTGGTGTTTCAGGTTTGCATGAGTAAACATGCTTGTCACCCTTACGATCTAGATTTGTTGAAAATAATAAATCAGATTCAGTGGAAAGCTCAAGGACTAGTACCAACTGTAGCTGATAATGGATGTTCTGGTGTGGTGAATAATATAGAAGCACAACATAGAGAAGCATCATTAAGAGATTTCTTCAAACCGATCTTGAATAATAATTACTCGGGCACAGCAAGGACACTGATAAATGCAAATAACTTTGAGCTGAAGCCTTCCATAATTACGATGGTGTAGCAGCAACAGTTTGGAGGTTCAGCAATTGAAGACCTTATGGCTCATCTTAATTCGTTCATGGAGATTTGCAACACTTTCAAGATGAATGGGGTAACTAAAGGCCAGCGTAGGCTAAGGCTTTTCCCTTTCTCCTTGAGGAACAAGGCAAGAAGTTGGTTGCAAACATTGCTTCCCTAAAGTATCTCAACATGGGAGGAAATGAGATAGAAATTTTTGCAAAAATATTTCACACCCACTAAAGTGCATCAATTGTGGGGTAAAATCAGTTCCTTTAAGCAATTCGAGTTTGAATCACTGTCTGAATCTTGGAAAAGATTCAAAGATCGATTGAGGTGATGTCTACAACATCGATACCTTCCTTGGCTCCAAATATAGATGTTTTATAACATACTTACACCACCAACTAGAGCTTTGGTAGATTATGCAGCTGGAGGTTCATTGATGGGAAAGTCTACCACGGATGCCACCCAACTCATTGAAGACATGGCAACTAATGCATATGGTCATGGTATAGAGAGAGGAACGGCCAAGAGAGTGAGAATTCATGAAGTGGATGAAATTAGTGTTTTGCATGCCCAAATTGCAGTGATGACTCATAGACTAAATTTGGTAGAAGAGAAGAATAGTAGTGGATAGTTTCAAAATTAGCAAACTCAACATGTGTAGTCCATTGCTGCAACTAACAAGACATCTTATCCTAGAGACGCTTCCATTGAGCAAATGAATGCCATGAACAGATTCAGTAGTTACCAAGGACAAGCTAAGGGGTTTAATGTTCCTAAGTACTATCATCTGAGAGTAAGAAATCATGAGAATTTCTCATATGCAAACAGCAGGAATGCCCAACTTCTACTCGGATTTGTACCGCAACAACCTTTACAGGACAAAAAGCCATCCTTGGAAGACAAGCTTGATGAATTGATGAACATGCGCTCAAGGTTCTTCAAGGAGTTGACAGGAAGGGTGGACAAAAATGACGATAGAGTTTCTGGCATTGAGATGCAAATTAGAAATATGAATGCCACAGTTAAAAGCTTAGTTCATTCCCAAGTGACACTCAAGTCAATCCAAAAGAGAGCTGCAAGGCAGTGATGACTAGAAGTGGGAAAGAAGTAACAAGCCCACCCTATCCAGCTATACCATCCATTGAAGCTGAAGATGTTGTTACTTATGAGAAGAATGTTTTAAGGCAACCGGCTATACAAAATGAAGAGCCTCCTAAATCACAAGGGAAAACCAGGGGAGTGTCACTCAAGGTTGGGTAAGGTCTTCGAGTATCCACCATTGCCATTCACTCAAAGGTTCCAAAAGAAGTTGGATGAACAATTTGCCAAATTTCTGGAAATGTTCAAGAAGATCCATATCAACATCCCCTTTGCAGAAGCTCTATAGCAAATGCCCAACTATGCAAAATTTATGAAGGAGATTACGTCTAAAAAGAGAAAATTAGAAGACTTTGAAACAGTGAAGCTTACTGAAGAATGTAGTGCCATCCTCCAAAAGAAACTTCTTCAGAAATAGAAAGATCCGGGTAGTTTTACGATACCATGCAACATAGGATCTAAAATCTTTTAGAAAGCACTTTGTGATCTAGGGGCAAGCATTAATCTCATGCCTTTATCAGTGTGCAAGAAGTTGAGAATGTCAAAAATCAAACCAACCACAATTACTCTTCAGTTAGTGGATAGATCTTTAATATATCCAAAGGGTATTATTGAAGATGTTTTAGTCAAGGTGGATAAATTCATATTTCTAGTTGACATTGTAGTTTTGTACATGGAAGAAGATTGTGAGATACCGCTTATCCTTGGGAGACCATTCTTGGCTACAGGTCATACACTGATAAATGTACATAAGGGAGAGTTAACCTTGAGAGTAAATAAAGAAAAAGTTATTTTCAATCTCCAAAAGGCAATAAACTACCCTACTGACTTGCATGAATGCAAAAGGGTAGAAGTCATAAATTCTTGCATTGTTGAGGTTGTAAATGAATTGAGCTCCCAAGATGATTTGGTGGGATGTATTTCTCGTTCAATTTCTTTCCCCCAACCTATGTCTAAAGATGAGAAGCTAATGGTGTTAGCTTTAGAAGCATACCACCAAAGCTTAGCAGTTTAGAAGCACCATTATCTAAAGCTCATCAATCTGAAGATAAGCATTTAGGGCCATTGATCTGAAACTACTTCCTGAACATTTGAAATATGCTTATTTGGATGAAGCATGATCCTTTCCAGTCATCATTTCCTCTTCATTAACCCTTGCCCAAGAAAAGAAGTTGTTGTAAGTGCTAAATGATCACGAGGTTACTATAGGATGGACGATTGAAGATATAAAGGGTATAAGTCCGACTATTTGCATGCGCAAGATTTTAATGGAAGATTCACATAAGCCTACAGTGGAGCACTAGCGAAAACTTAACCCAATCATGAAGGATGTGGTGAAGAAGGAAGTAATGAAATGATTGAATGCTAGTCATTGCACCAAAGGATCAAGAGAAGACAACCTTCACTTGCCCATATGGGACTTACGCATTTCAGAGGATGTCGTTTGGTTTATGTAATGCACCAGCCACCTTTCAAAGATGTATAACAGCAATTTTTGCAGATATGATAGTAGACATCATGGAGGTGTTTATGGATGATTTTCTATGTTTGGTGCAACATTTGATGAATACTTGCTTAATCTGAAAAAAGTTTTTTCTTGTTGTGAGGAAAAAATTTGGTTCTCAACTAGGAGAAGTGCCACTTCATGGTTTAAGAAGGCATTGTTTTGGGCCACAAAGTTTCTGTTAATGGTCTTGAGGATGATTGGGCAAAGATTCAAGCCATTGAAAAGCTGGCACCCCCAACATCGGTGCAAGAAATGCATAGTTTCTTGGGGCATACTAGTTTTTATCAAATATTTATCAAGAATTTCTCTCAAATCACTCGGTCGTTGTGCAGTTTGCTTGAAAATGAAGCTGAATTTAACTTCACAGTTGAGTCTGTTTAAGCCTTCAATACACTAAAGAATGCTCTAACATCTGCTCCTATTATGTCTATGCCAATTTGGGGGGAAATTTCGATATCATATGTGATCTAGCGATTATGCTGTTGGAGCTGTATTAGGACAAAGACGTAATACAATGTTCAGAGCCATACACTATGCAAGCAAAACGTTGGATGATGCTCAAAAGAATTATACTGCCATTAAAAAGGGGATGTTGGTTGTTGTCTTTGCATGTGACAAGTTCCAATCACACATTGTGGGTTCACATGTCAAGGTCTTCATCGATCATGTAGCCAGCTCTTCACAAAAAAGGATGTAAAGCCCAGACTGATAACATGGATTTTATTGTTGCAAGAGTTTGATATAGAGGTGAAAGACAAATAGGGAATAGAAAATGTGGTAGCAGATCACTTTTCTCGTCTATCCAATGAAGCAAATCTGGATCCAACAAGCATAGTGGAAGTTTTTCCTAATGAGCACCTCTTGATTAATAATGATAGTGACCACGGTACACAGATTTTGCCAACCATAAGGCCGCAGGTGCCACTCCACCAAATTTGTCTCACAGCTGCCTCAAGCACTTCATACATGAAAGCAAGTTCTATCTTTGGGATGATCCCTTTCTCTACCGGAGATGTGCTAATAAAGTGATCCGTCATTGCATTCCGGAAATAGAACTTAACAAGGTCCTTCATGATTACCATGCTTCACCATATAGTGTAACACCCCAACCCCCGTATCTTTAAGCATTGGACGCATCCACCATTTTTCTTGACAGTGGACTAAACCAAACGGCGGGCCGGGCCGGTGTTACATTACAAGCGATGCACACTTGACTTTCTATTTTAGTCATTTCATGCCTTGATCATATTTAACCGCACATAACTTAAAATTAAGAATTTAATAAGGCAATAGTATAAGAAATAACTGAAATTCACAAACTCAATTAATTAAATAA
>JAJIYU010008918.1:0-17489 GCA_030144865.1 Tinospora cordifolia | reverse complement strand
TCTATAATACCCCGAAATTTTATCATTCATACACGTCACTTCAAAGACTTGAAAAATATATATACATATATAAGTAAAATACTAATACTAATAATAATAATAATAACATTATTATTATTATTACTATTATTATTATTATTAAATAAAAATATATATAATGGAAGCCCAAAAAGAATAACAAGAAATGCACGTAGTTTCAAATGCATGATTTTGACGAAAAGAAAAATAATAATAAAATAAAAATAATAAATTCTTATTATTTTCCTTCTTTTTCCATTTCTTTCCTTCTTCACTTGAATCTTGAAAAAAAATGCACATATATATATATATAATAAAATAGATTTTTATTTTTTTTCTTCTTCATTCAAATCTTGAGCAAGGGAAGAACAAGAAAAAAATAGAAGAGTGGAGCTAAAATCACCCCAAGAGTGGATTTCTTCACCCCTAATTCTAAGTTCAACCCACCTAACTTAAAATTTTAATATATTCACCCCAATTTTTTTTATTGAAAACCCTAAAATACCCTTAATTAAACCTTAACTAACATTTTTAATAACTCAAACCCCACTATATTAGTCTCGGCCGCACAAAGCTGAGACTCACTATATAAGTCTCGGCCACCTCTTATAGTGAGTCTTGGCCACCTCCGGCCGAGACTCTTATAGTCAGTCTCGGCCACCTTCGGCTGAGACTCTTATAGTGAGTCTCGACCACCTCTGGCTGAGACTCTTATAATGAGTCTCGGCCACCTCTAATCGAGAGTAAAAATTGTGAAACTTAATCTACCAAACTTACATGATTTTTATAATTTTTTTCAGTCTCAGCCAAAGGCAGCCGAGACTCATTATAAGAGTCTCGGCCAGAGGTGGCCGAGACTCACTATAAGAGTCTCAGCCGAAGGTGGTTGAGACTCACTATGAGAGTCTCGACTGAAGGTGGCCGAGATTCAGTAAAAGAGTCTCGGTAGGAGGTGGCCGAGACTCATATAATGTGTTTCAACAGGAGGTGGCCGAAACTCACTATATGAGTCTCAGTAAGAGGTGGTTGAGACTTATATGCGGCCGAGACTCTGTTCGATTTTAACTCTTAAAAATATAATTTTTAAATCAAAAAATATAAAAAAATATCATGTTATTCGTTTGGTTGCCAAAAACTCGTTGGAATGGTCTTCGACAGCTCACCGAAATTTCTTCGAAAGTTCACCGAAATTCATTTTATAGGTCATTGGAGATTAAATAGATAGTGGATTGTTTTTTAATGAGATTATCTAGTGATAAGTGGAGTAATTAGTGAAGGATATTTAAGTCATTTTACACGAGGGTTTTTTTGAAATAAAAATTTGGGGTGAAAAAAGCCACTTTTGGAGTGATTTTAGCCCCACTCAAATAGAAACATAGCTCACAACTGTGTTGTTGTGTCTTCACCGTCGATGAACAGAGGAACGAAGAAGAGAAGAAAACGGAATCCCTGCAGCGATCTGTGCGTGAAGAAGATGCAAATCTGCTGCATTGTCGTGTGAGGAAGAAGAAGATCAAAGAAAGGCAAATACCTATTGTTGCGTCTTGCATGAAACATAAAAGAAACAACGTTTGTTGCGTTGTCCACGAAACAAAGAAGAAGGCGTGTTGGTGTGCAAACAACAAAAGAGAAACGCAGTAGAAAGAAGAAGCAGCAGCTCCTGCTAGTGCTATCCGCATGAGGAAGAAAAAAGAAGAAAGCAATGTGTTGTTGCTGCATTTTCTGTGCGCGACGAAGAAGAGGAACGAAATGCAAATCTGTGCGTTCTTGATTGAGGAAGAAGATCGAAACGAAGGAGAACGTAGCTACTAGTGTGCAAGAGCTTGGATCTGCGATTTGGGCGAATAGCCTTGCTGTTGCGTCCCAGTTGTTGCCATGTTGGTGCATTGTTGTGTGAAATGAAGAAGAAGAACGCAGGCAGCTGCATTTTTGCGTGCAGAATAGAAAAGAGACGCGTGTTGGTGTATTCTTGAACGAGGAAGAAGAAGAACACAGTAGCTCGTTGCATTGTTCATGAAGAAGAAGAAACCAGCTTGCTGCTGGCACATTTCTTACGCAACGAAGAGGAAAGAACGCAGATCTAAAATCTGTGCATGAATAGAAACCCCAAATCTCAATCTCCCTACTTGCTGGTTTCAAATCTCGTTCTTTTGATTTTTGTGGGTGCTTTGGAAGTATTTGAGCACTTGCAACCAGATTCACGAGCTCAGAGCTCAGATTTATGAGGACACAATTGTACGAATGAAGCTGCATTGAGGGTTTTGTTACACGAAACGAATGCGAACAAGGTGAGCTATTTTTCCTTATTTATTGAAGGCATATTTTAGCACCTGTAATTGTTAAAAATATAAAATATGGATGTTTGTATTGTGGATTGAAAACAGATCAAGGAATCAAAAAATCTATTTCAGAAAGTAACGAAAGGGAACAAAATAGTGAAGAGGTATAATATTCTCTAAACTCAAATCTTTGCAATTGATACTCCTACTATAGTATTTATTTGGCTATTAATGTAAAAGACGGAGTTTTTAGCATTCCAAACCCTCCGCATTTGAGGCGCACGAATGTGAGACCTTCTCATTTTTTATGCTCAAACTTAGGTTTCATATTTTTTTTTTATATAATGCTATTGAGAGTATCTTTGTAGAAAATTTATTTTTAGATGCATTAGAGGTGAATATATATATATATATATATGTGAACCTTGCGAGTACTTTTAAAATAAAATAAAAATATTAAAGCCTGATAAACTATTTTAAAATTCGATTTAAATGAGTTGTAGGGGCTATGGAGTCAACAAGATTGTTTTTTTTTCAAATTAAAAAATCAAGGAGTTGCGAAGGGTGGCGTGAGGGACTCGAGAAAATTAATGTGGGTGTGATTATTGTACTCTTTAATATTATTTAGATTTTTAAATACCAAACATGATGTTTGTTTACTTATAGAAGTATCTAGAAGCATGTTAAGATTGCTTGAAATAAATAAAATGATTGGACTGCTTAGATTGAATGCTAAAACTTCATGATGAATGTTTAATTGCATGCTTAGGCAGTAAGGCATAATTTATTTGCTTTAAATTATATGGATGTCTAGTATAATTGATTTACAAACATCTTGAAATATTAATTGTGATGTATGAATTGCGATATAATTGTGAAACTAAAGAAGATTAAATTAAGACTAAAACCACGTATCGGTGCAATGATCGGCCTTCAGGTGTCATCGTGGGTGTCCTCAGCTAGATTGGCCGTGATGCTGGGTGTTACTTTAGATCTCACGCCCTTCGTTAGGGTCCCGAAAGGTAACCGGCCCTTAGGCATTACCTCTGGATTCACTCCCGGACCATGAGGGGGACACCGATGCCACAAAACTTTCAGTCATAATTACGATAAAAATTAATAAAGTGTTTGAAATGCACTAATGTAATGAAAGTGTTTGCGTGTTTTGTATTTTGTTCTGAATAATGCTAGTGATGTGTTGTATGATCCATTAGGCTCTCGAGCTCACCCCACTTTTCTATTTCAGGTAACAGTTGACACAGTGCGAGTTAACCATCTCTAGGCGACTCCGACTAATTTAGTGAAACCTCACTGGGAAGGTTGTTATTGTCTTTTTGTATATATATTTTTGTATTTAATCTGGACAGGGCCTGTGCCCCTTTCTTTTTAGACTAAGCATTTCATATATGATTAAATGTTTTGAATTTATTTTAGAGATATTTAAATTGTTTAAATTCGAACTTGATGTTTCTCCCTTCATTTGTAATTTCACTGATCCATTTTATTTATTTAAAAATTTTATTTCAAAAAAATTCATGTATATTTAAATTGATTTTGTCATTTCCTGAAAGAAAGAAAGAGATAGAGAGTGAAGATGAAATAATGTAACACTCCGGCTCGGGGCGGACGATCGTCTTGTGGCTTCTCCTATCGGACAAGCGGACGTCTCCGCGTGGAGCTCGGGAGGCGCACGGACTGGGGGTCGGGGTGTTACAAAGATGGTGTCAGAGCTAAGGTAGTAGCTCACTAGGAAAAAAAAAAGATGATTCCTCTAATACCAAAGCTGGTATCAAAAACTAGTTATTAGATAAATTGGGCAGATGTTTAAATAAATGGATAGATCTCACTTTAGGTGGTTAGGTTGCTCGAATGTAACAGTGAGGCCAACACATCCTAAGTTTACTCGCAAGTGAGACACTTGTCCAAAGAGGCGTCCCGGATAGTTTGATGTCTTCTTGGAGAGGTGTCCTTGAGGGTTTGATGCCCACCTTCGGGTTGGGTGTCTCTAATGGTTTGATGCCTACTCCAAGGGGATGTCCTTGCGGGTTGATGCCTACTTTGGAAGTGTCCCTAGGGTAAATTTCAAAACGATGGTATCACAAGAAAAGAAGTGTCAGTGTTGATTCGGCAAAAGAAATCTTTCAGTCGAAGGATGAGACCTTAGAGACTGGGTGTTGCCACGAAGGCAAGTGGATCACAAACCTAAATAAAAGTTTATAGGACATAAGGTAGAGATTGAAAATGTGTGAAAATGAACACTTGATTGGTCAAGACACGAGATTGGGAGGATCTTGTATCTTTGGTTTCTATGTGGTATGGGACACATAGGGATTTGGGGGTATGGAGGAATCCTAGACTCAGAGATTGATAGACCATGCTTGGTAAATGATCGATATCTTTGAAAGAGCTTGAACGTACTGTTTGATTAGTATGGGCCGGTCAGGCATAGTGGGGCTTGCGAAGCATTAGAAATCGAGACATTTGCCAAATTGTATGGGTATAGTAAATCCTCTGAGTGGAAGCCTGTGTTGATGGGTGAGGGTGGTACGGGACGCACGGACCTAGGAGCACAGATGGAAGCTTGGAATTTTACCTTCCTTGATTGATTAAGTGATTTCTTGCTATATATGTATATTTATTTTGAGTATTGTCACACTAAACCAAACAAATCCAATACCTTGAAACCATACATGAGGGATGGAAACCTCAAAGTACAGCTTAGAAGAACAAACTTGTAGACCACAAAACAATCAAGAACTTACAAACATGAATCTAAAGTCATAGTAGTACAAATAATGAGAAAGAATTTTGTTTTGACTATGGGAATAAATACCTTGAAAAATGACAGTTATCATAAGTTGAAACGACATTTTGTATCTAGAGTGTTGAAAAAAGGAGTTGTGTAGCCCATATTGAAGTTGAGGTTTATTATGAATACTTTTCAATGTGAGAAAATTTTTGTTTTATTATGATTAAACCATTGGATACTAAAATAACTTTTAACTTGTAGATAATGGCGAGAGCAAGGGAAAATACAATAAGGAACACAATTAGAGATGCTAATACAGATGAGTCAGGGCAGGGGGACGAGGGGATCCTAGGGCAACAATGCCAATTGGGGCAGTGGTGATGTCTGAGATGATCACTGAGATCACTCAGAGAATAGTGAAGCAGGTCATGAGGATCCTACAACCATCGGTACAGAAATTGACGTCGAACTGGTATGGGACGGTCAAGCATAGTGGGGCTTGCGAAGCATTAGAAATCGAGACATTTGCGAATTGTGTGGGTATAGTGAAACCTCTGAGTAAAAACATGTGCTAATGGGCGAGGGTGGTATGGGACGCACGGAGCCGGAAGCACAGATGGAAGCTTGAAATTTTATTATGCTAGTGTGTATTGCTTCCTTGATTGATTGAGTGATTTCTTGCTATATATGTATATATTTATTTTGATTATTGTCACACTAAACCAAACAAATCCAATACCTTGAAAGCATACATGAGGGATGGCAACCTCAAAGTACAACTTAGAAGAACAAACTTGTAGGCCACAGAACAATCGAGAACTTAGAAACATAAATCTAAAGTCATGGTAGTACGAATAATGAGAAAGAATTTTGTTTTGACTATGGGAATAAGTAACTTGAAAAATGACAGTTATCATAAGTTGAAATGACATTTTGTATCCAGAGCGTTGAAAAAAGGAATTGTGTAGCCCATATTGAAGTTGAGGTTTATTATGAATACTTTTCAATGTGAGAAAATTTTTGTTTCATTATGATTAAACCATTGGATACTAAAATAACTTTTAACTTGTAGATAATGCTGAGAACAAGGGAGAATACAAGAAGGAACGCAATTAGAGATGCTGACACAGACGAGTCAGGGCAGGGGGACGAGGGGACCCCAAGGGCAACAGTGCCAGTAGGGGCAATGGTGACGCCCGAGATGATCACTGAGATCACTCAGAGAGTAATGGAGCAGGTTATGAGGATCCTACAGCCATCAGTACAGACATTGACGCCGATGCAGCCACAGCTAGAGGCACAAGGTTCCTGTGTACATTAGTCTATGTACAAAATGACATCATAGTCAATAGGATTCTTTATTTATTCATTCGAAAATTCCGAGTACAATGATCTATTACAGCGAAAAATAAATTTAAAGCTAAAATACATGATTTAGCTTGGGCCGATGCGCCCTACATTGAAATAAATAAAAACTTTCAATAGAAAAACCTCCTCGTAAGCTGATTAATTCCCTGAGATGTGAAAAATAGGGTGGTGAGCTAAAAAGCCCAATGAATCATTTCATCTATTTAATTCATTATTTCAACCAAACAATGCAAGCATATCAAACACTTTTAGAGAATAAATCAATTCAAACAATATATTATCTCAGTCGTAATTTAGACCGAACGAGAGTAACCTCTGTACTCCAAATCTAGGGAGAGAAATCAATTCTGAAACTCAAACCCATCTCTAGTGAGATCATTCTTGAAACTCGTCCCATTATGGTGTCAGTATTGACAGCCAGTTCCAATTCTACATAAAACACAGAAAGTCCCTCGTACTGGTACGTGGTTGGAATCTTATTTTATCTTATTTTTGTGTGTAAGAGCATAGTAAATAAATATTCCAACAGTAATTAAACATACCAAAGCATAAGATAATAAATCAACAGAAGCACATATTTTCGAATTCTAATGTAGAAGATCGTACGAGACGCAACTACAGAGCATACTCTCTCAAATAGGAAAAACGACTTTCGATTTCTGATGTAAAAGATCGTACAAGACACAACTGCAGAGCATACTCTCTTGGTCATGAACAACATGATAATTGAATGACATAAGTGCAAAGAACAAGAATAAAAAAAATCAAGCTAACCAAACAAGCAAGCATTATCGAAGTCAAAATAATAAATTAAAAGAAAGGAAAGAAACTCACCTTGAGAACGCTTTCTAAAATCTCTGTAGCACTTTGTTGCTACTACCTCGCGAACTATTTAGAATAGCTCAAGCAAAGAAGAACTAGGACTAAGGTTGTCAAGAAGGAGGCAAAGAGAGAGCAAGAAGAATTTTTAACTCTTGTCTTTGGGATGAATGAAATGGGTAGAGTAGGGGGGTTTATATAGAGCCCTTTTCCAACTAGTGTTTCTATTTTTTCAATGTGGGACTATCATTTCTTATATATGCATACCTTAACATCACACCAAATGAGATATTTCATTCATGAATGCATTTCCTTTACACATATACTTTTCTATGTATATTACTATCATACTAAACAAAATATTATTTTCATGAGTGCGTCTAATTAATACTTTATACACATACTTTTCTATATTAATATCATACTAAAAATATTGTTTTTTATTCAAATAGAGAAGCGTATATTTACCCAACATTTCTATATGTCTAATATTAATTAATGCATATCCCTTTGTACTTCTATGCTAACTAATTAATTGCATATCAATGACTTATATATATATATATATATATACACACATATATGTGCTAATAAAATGTGTTTTGAACTCAAATTTCGATTATTACGTCACTAAAATTTCAGGTATTACAATCTACCCTCCTTACAATAAATTTTGTCCTCGAAATTTGTACCTATCCACGTCAATGTTATTTAATTAGGTATTTTGGGTGAAGAGACCTAGATATTTGTTCTTCATCTCACTTTCCAGCTCCCAGGTTGCTTCATCCAAATCATGATGTTTCCACATAACTTTAACAAGTGGAATTTCCTTGGTTCTAAGATGCTGTACCTTACGGTCTAATATACTAATTGTTGGTTCCTCGTAAGTTGCATTGTCTCGTAGTGCAACTTCCTCCCAGTGTATGATATGTGATGGGTCTAGTTCGTACTTCCACAACATCGATACATGGAACACATTATGTACTAAGGACATTCGATTTGATAGCTCCAACTCATAAGCGCATTCCCCGATTCTCTTAAGTATTTGAAAGGGTCCAATGAATCTTGGCAATAACTTCCCTTTGAATCCGAACCTCTTAATTCCTTTTTGAGGACTGATTCTTAGAAACACTTGATCTCCTACCTGGAACTCTATGGGTCTCCTTCTGTTATCAGCATAGCTCTTTTGTCGACTTTGAGCTGTAGTTAATCTCATTCGTATCAGTTTGACTTGGTTGCTCATTTCTTCCACCAAATCTGGACCAATAAGAACATGATCTCCGAGTTCAGCCCAACAAGTTGGTGATCTGCGGGGCCTCCCATGAAGAGCCACATATGGAGTCATCTTAATACTTGCTTGATAACTATTGTTATAGGCAAACTCTGCTAGGTGTAGGTACATGCTCCAGTTCCCTTTAAAATCTAGAACACAAGATCTCAACATATCTTCTAATATTTGAATGACCCTTTCAGATTGTCTATCGGTCTGAGGATGGAATGTAGTGTTCATGGTGAGTCTGCTTCCTAGCTCTTTTTGTAAGCTCTGCCAAAATTGAGAAGTGAACCTAAAATCTCTATCAGACACGATGGTTGTGGGAACACCATGAAGTCTTACAATTTCCATGAGATATAATTCTCCAAGTTTTCCAACGGAATCTGTAGATCGAATGGGTAGGAAGTAAGCTACCTTCGTCAAACGATCCACAATCACCCATACAGTGTCTTCCCCCTTCTAATTCCTCGGTAGGCCGCTAACGAAGTCCATTGCGATGTTGTCCCACTTCCATTCTGGTATCGGAAGTGGTTGTAACATCCCTGAAGGTTTCTTGTGCTCTGCCTTCACTTGCTGACATGTCAAACATCTAGAAACATATTGGGCTATGTACCTTTTCATGCCCCTCCAACAGTAGGTGTTTTTAAGGCTTTGGTACATTTTATCTCCACCTGGATGCATCATATACGTGGTCTGATGAGCCTCATCTAGTATTGTCTGCTTACTTTGCCCATTCTGAGGTACACAAATCCTTTTCCCAAACCTTAAGATATTTTCTGCATCTAACCTAAAGTCAAAATGTTTACCCTGTGTAACTCCCTCAATCAGACTGGTAAGCCATTTGTCTTATCTTTGTTCATCTCTGATTTGATGCAGAAAATTCGGTTGACAAGACATAGTGTAGAGGTAGGCTTGTGTTTCATTTAGAGTTACACCCAGCCTGAAGTCATCGATCAACTGGTACATCTGGTTTTTCTCTTCCTCCTGTTTGTTGAACTTTCTACTCAAGGCATCAGCCACAACATTGACCTTCCCTGGATGATAGTGTAGTTGAAAATCATAGTCTTTCAAGATCTCCATCCATCTCTATTGCCTGAGGTTCAACTCCTTTTGCGTGTAGATGTACTTCAAGCTCTTGTGATCTGAAAACAAATCAAATTTCTTACCATAAAGGTAATGTCTCCAAATCTTCAGGGCGAATACAATGGTGCTAACTCTAGGTCGTGAGTGGGATAGTTCTTCTCATGGACCTTCAGTTGTTGCGAGGCATAAGTGACTACTTGTCTTTCTTGCATTAATACTACTCCCAGTCCATTTAATGATGTATCAGTATAAAGGGTAAAAGTAACCCCATTGGTTGGAGTAACTAGGACGGGGGTCGTAGTTAATCTCCTCTTCAGTTCTTGGAATGATTGTTTGCACTTTTCATCCTAATTAAACTTAACTCCCTTCCTGGTTAGCTTGTTCATAAATTCTGCTAGTTTAGGGAAATCTTGTATGAACCTTCTGTAGTATCCAGCCAACCCTAAGAAACTCCTAATTTTTGTAACAGTCTTTGGCTGCTTCCAATTCATGATAGCTTCCACCTTCTTCGGATCCATAGAGATGCCTTCTGCTGATACTACATGGCCAAGGAACTTAACCATCTTCATCCAGAACTCACACTTGCTGAATTTGGCATATAGTTGGTGACCTTTGAGGGTTTCCAACACTATCTACAAGTGTTCCAAGTGTTTAGCTTCTGTCTTCGAATAAATTAGAATGTCATCTACGAATACCACTACAAAATGGTCAAGATATTGTCTAAACACTCGGTTCATTAAATCCATGAATGCCGCTGGGGCATTGGTCAAACCAAAGGACATCCCGGTGAACTCAAAGTGTTTGTATCTCGTTTTAAAGGCTGTTTTGGGTATATCTGAATCTCGGATCCTCAATTGATGATATCCTGACCTAAGATCAATCTTAGAAAAATGAGTTTCTCCTCTCAATTGATCAAATAGGTCATTTATCCTTGGCAAAGGATACTTGTTCTTTATGGTTACCATATTTAACTTTCGATAATCGACGCACAACCTCATGGATCCGTCTTTCTTTTTCACAAACAATATTGGAGCTCCCCACGGTGATTCACTAGGTCGAATGAATCCCTTTTCACGGAATTCATCCAACTGTGTCTTGAGTTCAATCAGTTCTACTGACGCCATTCTATAAGGATGAATAGCTATAGGATTTGTGCTTGGATAAAGTTTAATCTTGAACTCTACCTCCCTATGTGGTGGTAGTTCAGGTAAATCATTTGGGAATACATCTGCATATTCTCGTACTACAAGTATCTCCAAAATCTTATTAGGTTCTCCAGATCTAATCTCATTCTCTAACAATTATTTAAAGTCATCACTCTATTTTAGACAATGTAACATGGCGGTCATAGGATTCCGAGGTAGTCTCTGCATATCCCCATTGACTTTTACTAACTCTCTGGATGGTAGAGTTAATGTAACTCTTTGTCTTGGGCAATCGATCTGAGCCTGGTGTTGAATCAATCAGTCCATACCCAGTATTACATCGTACCCCTGAAAGGGTAATAATCTAAGGTCAGTAGTTACTAGTTTGTCTCCAAATCTTAATTCACATGTACAAACTTCCTGAGTAACTACAGTGTCTCCTATGGGAGTGGATACATGCAACAATTCTGGTGATGTGGATGTTACTAGTTGTAATCTCCTAACTAGTTCTTTTGATACAAATGACTTAGTGGCACCCGAATCAAACAATATTTTCACAGTAGTGTTAAATAACAAGAATGTACCTTCAACAGCAGGGATTTGATCTTCTGAGGTGTCAGTGACAGCAAATATTCTGGTCTGGTTTTGCCCCCGACCTTGGTTCTGATTTTGTGCCCGACCCTAGTTTTGATTTTGCCTCTGGTTGTTATTTTGTCAAGGCAATTGTTGTACAATCTGTTCTCCCCCTTGATTATTTGGAAGTTGTTGTTGTTGTCGTGTCTGGGTTTTGCTAGGACAAAACTTTGATAGGTGCCCTCGCTGATTACAGTTGAAACACCGCCCTTGACGTCCGGCCAACTCTAATTGTTCTTCCATCTTGGGTCGATTTTGCCATTGGGGCATTTTATTTCCATCCCCCTTATTAGTATTCCAACTATTCTTACTTTTCTTTTGAGCCCCTTGATCATTTTCATTCCCGGGCCTCTTATTCTTCCCCCTCAACCTTTGTTTCAGGTTGAATTCTTGTTCTAATGTTAGAGCCTTCTCCACGACACCTTTGTAGGTATTTAAACCTAGAGTCTTTACTATCTTTTAGATCTCTATCTTGAGACCCTGTGCGAATCGATTGGCCTTCCTTTTCTCCTCCCTGATCAAATCTGATGAGAACTTAGCCAGTTCAGTGAACTTCCTCTCATATTCAGCTACGGTCATGTCCCTCTGCTTTAGTTGAACAAAGTCCTCCTGTAGCTTCTCCAAAGTCGCTTCCGGAAAGAACTTTTCATAGAAGATTTCTGTAAAGTTCTCCCAGCTTATATCATTAACATTTGTATTAGGGTTCATCCTCATCATACACCACCAACTTTTGGCTGGTCCTTTGAAGTGGTGCGTGGCCAGTGCCACTTGTCAGGACCCAGTTACCTTCATCACATCGAGGATTTCCTCCATTTCTTGGTACCAGTGGTCCGCTGAGATGTTATCTATAGTACCATCAAAGGAAGGAGGGGTGAGCCTCTTCATCTCTATCAATATCTTCCTTTGTTTCTATCTTCTAAATTATCTTCAACCCTCTGATTTTCAGGATCTTGAGCCACAAGTGCTGTCTGTTGAACCTGCATTGGTTCAGGTACTTGAGGCTGAGGGGCTATCTGAGGGATTATTTGTGGAAGTGCTCTCAATAGTTGATCTAGTACCCTCTGTGACATTTCATTCATCATGGTCTCCATCCGGGCCTCCATTCCAACATACAATTCATGTTCTCGTTGTTCACTCTCATGAGAAGTGCTGGATCGAGTGGTGTACCTTCTTGTTCCAGCCATTATCTATAAATTTAACACTCAGACAGCTTTTGCCTCATCAATTGTTCGTACTATCATGACTCTAGATTCATGTCTCTAAGTCTTCGATTTGTTCAGTGGCCTAACAGTTTATGCTTCTACGTTCTTTTTATGCATGGGTACAGGATTTGGTTTCAAAATAAATAAGCAAAAAAGCATGCATAGCACACAATCATACCATCAAGCTAGCACAACAAGGTTCCAAGCTTCCACAAATTCGTCCCAAGCCACCGATCACTCACCATACGTGGTTTGTCATTCTCCGAGTTTAAATTTCTTCCGTGCCCCCAAATTCCTATGCGTCCCATACCACATAGAAACCAAGGGTACGGGATCCTCCCGATTTCGTGCCCTGACCAAACAAGTGTTCGTTTTTCACACATTTGCAGTCTCTAACTTATGCCCTAAAAGTTTATTCATGATTCTCTGTGCCACCCTTGGCAAACCCCAAGTTTCTACTTAATGTATCTTCCTCAAACCTAGGTCCGTAAATTCTTGTTGGCATCTCATTTGGACCATAGTAAATTCTTAGCCCTTAATTACCAGCTCCTAGTTTTCATCTCGTAAGAAAATAAGTATGTTTTTCAACTCCGACTACTCGTATGAGCTAGCGAGACAACCTCCAAATCAAACGGCAAGACCAAAGTCTACTTAACAACCATACTTTCTAGAACATGATAACTCGTCTCCTTTTCAATGTTTAGCTTTACTCTAGACAAGGCTTACCCACTATCAGCTCAACTCGTAATCTTTGTATCCAAACAAAATCGTTGTAAACATATATTTCTTTTCGAAAACAATTTTTTTTCAAACTCATTTTAGTTTCCAAAACAGGAGGTAGGGCTTCTAAATTAAATAAATAAATAGTCTTATTAGATTAGTCAATTCCTTCTAATTCTTGCCCAAGGCATCTAAAGCGCCTAGGCTCTGATACCACCTTTGTAACACCCCGCCTGCCGGGTCCCATCTTCTACGTCATCTAACGGTCTAACTTTCTTTGATAAAAAATCTTGGGATGCCCGGGAGACGGTCCCGTGCTATATTTTCTTCTTCTTAGACCCAAATCCATTAGGGTTCCTGTGTACATTAGTCTATGTACAAAATAACATCATAGTAAATAGGATTCTTTATTTATTCATTCGAAAATTTCGAGTACAATGATCTATTATAGCGAAAAATAAATTTAAAGCTAAAATACATGATTTAGCTTGGGCCGATGCGCCCTACATTGAAATAAATAAAAGCTTTCAATAGATAAACCTCCTCGTAAGCTGATTAATTCCCTGAGATGTGAAAAATAGGGAGGTGAGGTAAAAAGCCCAGTTAATCATTCCATCTATTTAATTCATTATTTCAACCAGACAATGCAAGCATATCAAACACTTTTAGAGATTAAATCGATTCAAATAATATATTATCTCAGTCGTAATTTAGACCGAACGAGAGTAACCTCTGTGCTCCAGATCTAGGGAGAGATCAATTCTGAAACTCAAACTCATCTCTAGTGGGATCATTCTTGAAACTCGTTCCATTCTGGTGTCAGTATTGACAGCCAGTTCCAATTCTACATGGAACACAGAAAGTCCCTCGTACCGGTATGTGGTTGGAATCTTATTTTATCTCATTTTTGTGTGTAAAGGTATAGTAAATAAATATTCCAACAGTAATTAAACATACCACAACATAACATCATAAATCAACAAAAGCACAGATTTTCGATTTCTGATGTAGAAGATCGTACGAGACGCAACTACAGAGCATATTCTCTTAAATAGGAAAAACGACTTTTGATTTCTGATGTAAAAGATCGTACAACAGAGCATACTCTCTTGGTCATGAGCAACATGATAATTGAATAACATAAGTGCAAAGAACAAGAATAAAAAAATCAAGCTAACCAAACAAGCAAGCATTATCTAAGTCAAAATAATAAATTAAAAGAAAGGAAATAAACTCACCTTGAGAACGCTTCCTAAAATCTCTGTAGCACTTCGTTGCTACTACCTCGCGAACTATTTAGAATAGCTCAAGCAAGGAAGAACTAGGACTAAAGTTGTCAAGAAAGAAGCAAAGAGAGAGTAAGAGAATTTTCAACTCTTGTCTTTGGGATGAATGAAATGGGTAGAGTAGGGGGGTTTATATAGAGCCCTCTCCCAACTAGTGTTTCTATTTTTCCAATGTGGGACTATCATTTCCTATATACGCATACCTTAACATCACACTAAATGAGATATTTCATTCATGAATGCATTTCCTTTACACATATACTTCTCTATGTATATTACTATCATACTAAACAAAACATTATTTTCATGGGTACGTCTAATTAATATTTTATACACATACTTTTCTATATTAATATCATACTAAAAATATTATTTTTTTATTCAGATAGTGAAGCGTATATTTACCCAACATTTTTATATGTCTAATATTAATTAATACATATCCCTTTGTACTTCTATGCTAACTAATTAATTGCATATCAATGACATTACGTCACTAAATTTCAGGTATTACACACAGCCCCAGCCCTAGACTCATTAGGAACCGATTCCCAAAGACCCAATAGCACATGACCGATTGACGGGATATGACAAGGAGCAGAAAGATTTACTAATTGAGTATCAGAAGCTGCAACGCAATGCATTTGAGGGCATGACTGATAATGTGGCAACAGATAGATGGTTCATAAAGATGAACAAGCATTTGAATGTTATGGGAATTACCAGACCTGGGAAAGTTGCCCTAGCAGTACATTAGTTTGTGAGACCCACTTATTATTGGTGGGAGATGATTATGAATGACCCCACAGTGGATGAGTCTCTCATGGCATGAGAGCAGTTCAAGGCACTATTCTATGGTCACTTTTTCTCTACAACGAAGACCAGACAATTACAGATTGAGTTCATATGGCTAACTCAGAAGACCATGAAAGTGGTCGAGTATGAGGAAAGATTTACCAAGTTGTCTAGATTCGTCCCAGAGCTGATTAGAAATGAGCAATCTAAGACCGATAGATTCAATGAACGACTGAAAGTAGAGATTAGGAAGATTATAGCTCCTCTAAAGCTGACCACTCTGAGAAAGACAATAAAGAGAGCACAGTTGGTCAAGCGAGGCCTCAAATATGAACATGCATTAAGAAACAACAACAAGAGGTTATAGCCAGGTCAGGTCGTAGGAGCCCTACAAAAGAAGAAGAAGAGTATCGAAGAGTATGCAGGATGGATACAGAGCGCCTCAATCTCACAGCTAGACGTAGACTTATGATAGGCAGCAGACCCAGCAGACTCGACCAGACTGTGCAACCAATGATCAGAGAAAGAGGGCTAAGAAACAAGGGTTATGTGTTGTGTGCAATCAAAGAGGACATTTGGCTAGACATTGTCCTAACAGAGCACTAGCTTCAGCCTCCCAATAGCCACAGCAGATACGTGGGTAGAGTAGTTGTCCACAGTAGAGATAACAACCACAGTCCCAACCACACCAGAGAAATCAGGCCCGACTATATGTCGTAAACACCTAGACTGATCCCCACTCTAGCAGTGGAAGGTACGTTTCTTTTGTTTGGCGTCGATGTCCAAGTTTATTTGATTCGGCTGCCACAAGATCCTTTATTTATGAGAACCTAGTTGTAACATCTCGAAAAATTCATATGAAATTTGAATTTTTGTTTAGAAAATTATACAGAATTGATGGATAAAAAATTTGGTAAGTCCTAGCTAACCCAAATAAGGAATAAAATTAATTTAACGAATTTTTGGAAGAAAATATATGAACATAATTTATAACATGGGATATCATAGCCAAAAATACAAAGATATGTGCAATTTTTTATGAAAACAAGATTAGAAAGTCAATTGGGATTAAGATTTAGCAAAAATCCAAAAATAAAACATAAAATTTGGCTGAAAATCATTAAAAGAAACTTAAAACACATCCAATGGTTGCAAACCGTAGATCTAATTCTGATCTCACGATCCGACAACCGCAGGACGATTCGTACCAATGCCCGAGCGCACCGGATAACGAAGATCTAACGGATAGAGACGATCGAGGAAGATCGGACGGCCGCGATCAAAGTCGCAAAACCACGATCGCGAAGACGCACGGTACGACTCTACGCGCATCGATCTCGACCCTCAAATCAGATCCATGTGCGTGTCTTGAGGACAATCCAAGGCATCGAATAAAAGTCGAATTATAAAATATGAAAAAAAATGCGATAATCGCCGAAAATTAGCTGAAAATACCGAAAAATTGAGATAAATACAAAAAAATTAATTTTTAAATTCTGAAAAAATCCAAAAAAAATATTTATTTCTCCTTTAAATTAGGGGATACGAAATTAGGTGTTTTACTGCAAGAAAAACTCAAAAGTTTCTATTTTTTTCCCTTGAAAACCTATATAAAACCACCTAGGCTCTCATTTCCCTCATTCCAAAAATAGGAGTTGGAATTTCCTTTTATTTTTTCTAAGCCTTCTTCTTGACACCTCTTTCCACCTTTCTTTCCTCCTACTTGCGTGTGAAAAGTTTTTTTTCTCGAGTTGGGGAATTAAGTTGGGTGATCTTCATTGGCACTAGTACGTGAGGGGAATTGTTGCCCGAATCTCTAAAGAAAGCGTCACAAGGTGGAAGTAATTTCTAGAACACCCTTCTGTTCTTATTTAAATTTATGGCATACCCATTGTTTGTGTGTGTTTTTCACTAAAATCAAAGATTTTCAATTTCAGTTTCAGAATTTTAAAAGTTTATTTTTGTTTTTCAGTTTTGATTCATGTTTAAGCAATTATATCATCTATGTCATGTTAGTATCATGCTTAGGCTTTTAAATTAAAGTATGATGCATGTTTTATGAGGGTTTTCATGAATTGATTGTGTATATTCTGAATTTTAGTTTGCTTTCATATTCTGA
>JAJIYU010008917.1:0-17522 GCA_030144865.1 Tinospora cordifolia | reverse complement strand
GGGGGGGCGCCGGGCCCCCCGGCCCCCACGGGCGCCCCCCCCCCCCCCCCGGCCCCCCCCCCCCCCCCCCCCCCCCCCCCCCCCCCCCCTCTTCTTCTTTCAGAATTTTTGCCATTTCTGGTGATTTTCCAGCATGAAAACCATGGGGATCCATAGTTTTGAAGCCATGGTTTGAGCCATCAACTCACACATCCTGATGTGGCCAACAAGTAGTGCCAATTGGGCATCTTGCATGGAAGCTTGAGGGCCACATGGATGGCCATGCATCGCCTTATCTTGCCATGCAAGCTCCCCCTTTCATGCAACAAAAACCACTCTTGAGCAGAAATCCAGATTTTTCAATTGTTGTAGCCTATGTTCATGAATCTTAGCAGAAACAAACCAATTTCATTGAATCTTAGCTTATTTTGAAGCTCTTGCAACCCTCTCAAAGGGTCCCAAGCCCCTTTGCCCAAGTGCACCGCTACTTGAAACAAAACCAGCCAGGAAAAGGTGTTGTTCACAATGTTTCAAACCTAGAAAATAGAAAAATTGTGTTGAATCAATCTTTGGAGCTTCGATTTCTAGGCCATTTCAAGTCTTTTCTAGAGGCAAAACCCCTCTTTTTCTTCCTTATTACATGTACTTCCATGTCCAAGTGATAGAAATCAAATACTGAAACTTTAAATCCGTTTTATAAGGCAATGAAAGTGATTATCTGATTAACTATTTTGACAGTTTCTGCAGAAAGCAAACTGTGGGACTAGATTGAGAGCATTGTTTGGGATACTTAGAAGAGATCGTTTGGACTAAGATCAGAGGCATTTTTAACCTCATACTTGGGACTACAAAAGGGTAAAACCCTCGAACTAAAAGCCTCTATGGTTTAGATTATATATGCTTGCAAACATGCATTGTTAGTTAGGTATTATGGGACTTAGAAAAATTCCAGAAAACCCTTATGCACATCATGATTTAGAGTTGTATTTAAGAGCAAATATGATAGGGTTGCTTGCTGTTTTGAGTAAGAATTAATTAATTAGAATTATCAGAACTAAACTCTTGCAAAAACAGGAAGAAACAACCTCGGATTGTTGCTAGAACCAAAGTACATAGGCACTTGAAAACCATAGGGGATTTGAGTCATTGAACAATCTGTTACATGGATAGAAAAGTAGGGGACTAGTTGACAGACCAAATAAAGGAAATTTGAGCTGAAATTTGGTGGAGAGGTCACTGGACATGTCAATAATAAGTTCCCATAGAACATTCTGAATTTGGGACGTAGGTCAACCAATGCACTAACTGACTGCCTATTATAGGGAAAATGGGATTTTACAGTCTCTGTTAATGCACTAAGAAACCCTAGTAAATGGTGTCCAAAAATCATGAAATAAAATTCTAGTGAAATTTTAGGCAGTCCAGATGAAATTTAAAAACTTTTGTGCAAATCGGACTTACAGGTTGATTGCAAAAAAATTGGCAAGTTCGCTGCGCAATAGAGCAAAGAACTCAAAATTTGCTTGTGTTGGAAATTGGAGATTTTGACCCAAATGACCTAATTTTGACCCAGTTTGGGCACAAATTGACCAAGAGTGATTAAGTTGACCATGTTGACTAGAGTTGACTAAGTTTGACCAGGTTTGACCGATTGACCGAACCTTGACTGAAACGATTTGGGTCGATCTGAACTAAATAAGGATAGTGAGATTTAAGATTAGGCCACTGTATGGATAGAACTTAGATTGAATTTAATTGATGTAGATTAGAGTAAGCACAATGGGACTGGGCCGATTTTCGATGGGACATCGGTGCGCAGGACCCAAGGTGAGTAGTTTGATTTAGTTGTTCTCTATAACTTGTATCCTTGCATAAAACTTGTGTGAAATGACATGGTTTAAATGGTTTCACGAGATTTAAATGCATCTAATTGGTTTTGAGATGTGTAGATGTACACGGATAGTAAGACCATAGGCTCAAGGGCCGAGCGTCGGGGTTAGGGTACTTGATGTGATTGCGATAGACTCGAGGTTTGAGCACCAAGGGTTAGGGCATATGATCAGTGCACCTAGCCACCGAACCCACTTGAGTCATGACACTCAAGGACAGAGCGCGGGGTTAGGGTATTCGCAGAATATGCCTAGCTTAGGACCGGCTCGAGTGGCCAGTACGCCTAACCCGAGACCCGCTCGAGTGATGACCATAGATTGGGTTTGTTGAGTTAACCCTAGCCTGGATATGTTTTTGACTGGCATAGAATTGAAATGTTTTTATAATGGTTGCATTATTTATAATTGCTTTGTACTATGCCATGCATTTAAATTTTACATTATTTCTGCTGCTCATGCATACATGCATTGTTTTGGAGTATTGGTTATAATTAACATGCTGGGCTTTCTACTCAGTGAGCCATGATGATTTTAGGCTCACAACTCTATCACTATTTCAGGTTCTTCGTGGCTGATATAGGGAAAGGCGTGGTGATCGCCTAACTCCTTGACGACTCCTGTCCTCTTTCTTTTTGGGACCGCCTATATATATAAATAATGTGACATACACATATCTATATATATAAATATTTGTACATCACATTATTTATATATATAAACAATTATATAAATAATTGTATGTATAAATAATTGTATGTATAAATAATTATATGTATATATATATATATGTATGTATGTATGTATGTATGTATGTATGTATGTATGTATGTATTTATGTATGTATATTTGGGTTAACTGATACCCAAATATACATAAATATATTTAATATAAAATAGCAAATATATGTATTTATTTGCTATTTTATATTTGGTATACAAGTAACTTTAAACTGAAATAAAAAATGAAGTAATAGGTTAGAGATGCCCTTATCAAGAGTAATTTATAAAAATAATCAATTCGTGCTGCATATATGGATAAAAAAAATAAAAACTGAAAATAATTTTAAAATACAAAACATAAATTATAATTATTAAAATTATAAATTAAACATATTGAAAAATTATAAATATTAAAACTATATAAGGAATTTTAGATTAAGTTAACACTAAATTGTTAAAAGTACTAAATTATTAATTTTTAATGATAAAGCTAATTTTTTAATAAATAAATGGACTAAAAGTCAAAAAATCAAATTTAAGTTTAAATTCGTTATAAAAAGTTTCTATTATATATAACATAGATAAATATATTAGATGTATTGAAAGAATGTTCTTATATTGTTTTGCTTATTTTGAATTATTTACTTCATTGAAATAAAAATATTAATTGTGTAATAATGTCATAATTAACTATAAAGTTATTATTGGTAAAGGTTATTATTTTTATAATTTATGAAATAATAGTGTTATTAAATAAAAGCATTAAATTGGATTCTCTTAAATTATATGTTATTAAATTATTTGAGAAAGTTTAACAAAACATTTGTGAGAAATATTTTTCTCGCCATAAAAGATTAAAAGATGATGATTTAAGGACACAACATAATAAACAAAATCATTTGGCATTATTATAAAAAAAATATTTGTATTTATTTTAATAAAATATGATAGAATACATTTAAAATGTGAAATTCTAACATAATTTCACTAACTATGCAAAAATAATAATAATAAACCATATATGATTATTATAGTTAATAATGAGTTGCATTATACCATTATTCATGCATTATTCATTTTTTGCTATATTATACCAATATTCTACCATTACTCGCATTATCTCAAAATTATTCATATGTTATATATACGTTAGACCGAATTTTATTCACATATTATTCCTGTATTATTCACATGTTATCCCTGCATTTTTCACCAACACAACCAAACATCGGTTAGTATGTTATACCTCTAGCATTACTAGCATTATTCCATAATTATTTATATGTTATGCATACGTTATACTGCATTTTTATATCAACAACCGAACAATTTTTATACTCGCATTATTTAGATATTATTATTGCATTATACCATTATTCATGCATTATTCATCGCTTGCTATTTTATACTAACATTCTACCATTACTCACATTATTTCATGATTATTCATATGTTATATATACGTTATACCGAATTTTATTAATATGTTATCCCTGCATTATTCATATGTTATCCTCGCATTTTTTACCAAAATAAAAAAATAACTTTATACCCGTATTATTTAGTTATTATGTTTGCATTATATCATTATTCACACATTATCTATCGATTGGTATGTTATACCTCTACCATTACTAACATTATTTCATAATTATTTATATGTTATGCATACGTTACACCGTATTTTTATATTAGCAATCAAACAATTTTTATACTTGCATTATTCAAACATTATTCTTGCATTGTACAATTACTCTCATTATTTCATGATTATTTATATGTTATACATACGTTATATCGAATTTTATTCATATGTTATCCCTGCATTATTCACATGTTATCCCCGCATTTTTTACCAAAATAACCAAATAATTTTATACCTGTGTTATTCAATTATTATTCTTGCATTATACCATTATTGACGCATTATCCATCGGTTGATATGTTATATTTATACCATTACTTGCATTATTCCATAATTATTCATATGTTATGCATATGTTATACCTCATTTTATTCACATGTCATCCTTGCATTATTCACATGTTAACCCCACATTTTTGTGTCAACAATTGAACAATTGTTATACTTGCATTATTCATATATTATTCTCACATTATACTACAAAAAAATATAAAAAGAAAATATATTACTACCCTAAAAAAAATCACACAGGAATATTCATCTTCTTCAAAGTCACTATTGTTCGATCGTTTTCTTTGTGCGTTTAAGTTCTTCAATTTTCATTGCTCATCTTTCATCTATTAATCTTCATTTGTTGTTTTTCTTCTTCCCTGGGTATTTGAGAATGAAATATTTGCTTCTCTATTTGGGAACGAAATCTTTGCTTGTAACGGTTGGTCTTCTTCTTTGTGCATTTCAGTTCATTGATCTTCTTTGTTTATTTTTTTTTGTTAATCTTCATTTGTTGTATTGTTCTTCTTTGGGTATTTAAGAACGAAATATCTGCTTTTGCATTTGAGAACGAAATCTCTACTTGTAACGGTTAGTCTTCTTCTTTGTGCATTTTAGTTCATCGATCTTCTTTGTTTGTTTTTCTTTTGTTAATCTTCATTCATTATCTGCAGAATCACTGTAGAATAGCTGCATAATCAACACAATCATCTGCTTGTAACTATTGTTGGTATTCTTTGGGCGTTTGGGAACGAAATCTCTGCTTGTGCTGAATACAAAATCTCTGCTTATGGGTTTGGTAACTATTGTTGTTCTTCTGATATTATTATTATTATTTAATTTTTTTGGTTGTTCTTGTTGTTTTTTTTTCCTTTTTTACTAAAGAAACCTTATGTTTGGTTCCATTGCATATGGTAACTCAAAAACATGTTAGAGTCTCTAAAAAAAAGAAAATCAGATTAGTAGCCAACCATTCACATTTTCTAGATGCTAAGGCTGACTTATTAATTTTTGCTCTTGACTTATTTTTGTTCTTCTATTTAGGAATTGATATATTTAGCTATATATGGATAAAAAATGGGTCCATATTTCAAGGTTAACTCTCACATCTAAAATTAGATATCATTATTTATTGCTTGCTTGCATTATTCAAAATTTAAGTAATTTTTATATTTTTTTTAGGTTGTCTCAAGAGTATAGAGATGGTGCTCGAAATTTCATCAATTTTGTGCATGCAAGTTTAGGAAATATAGACATAATATCGTGTCCTTGTACAAAATGCAAGAACTTGGATCGCCACCATTATGATTTAGTATATGGACATTTAGTCATAAAAGGTATGGATCCTATGCTTGGTTTTTTTATGTAGGAAGGTTTGAAACATGTGAATCTGTCTCCGAAGATATACCCATGAATAATACATAAAAAATGTACAAGAACCATGCATATATTCAAAAAGATCATGATAGACAGAATGAGCATGAAATTGAAGAGGAAGACCTCACACATTTAGTTGAAGAGGCAGAGACACCATTATATCCTAGTTGCTTGGAATATACTAAAATTTCAGCAACAATAGTTTTATTGTAACACCCCGTAACTTCGTGATTGTGCAAGTCGTGAGCGAACAAGGGTAAATAAATTATTTTATCGCTCGCTCGCGCTCGCGTTCGCGCGAAGGCGCGAGTGATGTGAAAATAAAATTTATTAATTGATCAAAAAAATATATAATAATAATAATACTAATACTAGTGTGACAGTTATAATTCATGAATAGTGAAAATAATTAAATAATGCCTATTATGACTAGTTGGAAAAAAATAATAATGATAATAATAAAAAGGATAATAAGTAAATAAAAATATATATTTTAGAAATGATATAATTTATGTCCAAGAAATAAAATGAAAATTTAGAATAAGATGATTTCAAGGAATTTAAATTTAATTAATCAAATGTAAGAGTTTTGGCGGAGAAGTGAAAACCAAAGCAATCTGGTTTCTTCGGAGTTGGTCGGTGATCTGGGCGGTGATTCGGAGACGTTCGAGAACAGTCTCAGTCAGCTATAAAAGGAGAACACGGATAGGGGTGTGCTCTGTTTCGGACGGTGATCAAAATGGAGGAATGAAGAAAGAGAAGAAGATGGCTGCTACCTGAGTGTAGTTGCTACTGTCTCTGTTGCCGAATGAAGGGGATGAAGAGATGCAGCTGTTGCTGCCATTGCAGCCTGTGGCTGCTGCTGCTGCTAATTGCAGCACGTTGCTGCTGCTAATTGCAGCACGTTGCTGCTGCTCATGTGCTGGCCAAAGAAGGAGAAGCTGAAGAAGGAAGCCGAAGAGGAAGCGGCTGCGCAGCATAAGGGAAGAAGAGAGCAGAGCAGCTTACTGCTGCTGCTGCTAGCGTCGCTGAACTCAAGAAGAAGAAGAAGAAGCCGAGATAGTGAAGAAGAAGGCCATGAAGGAGATTCTGGCCGAGAATCACAAAGCAGATGAAAAACATAAATGAATTTGAAAGAAGAACTGCCGAACGAGAAGAGGAAGCTGTTGTTGTTGACGGTGAAGAACGAAGAATGAGCTGGTTGCTGCTGGAATTGGAGTAGAACAAAGAAGAAACACAGCAGTTGCTGCTGTTGCTCACGGGCCGGCGAATGCAACGCATCAGTTGCTGCTGCTGGAAAACGACAGGAAGGAAGAAAACTGAGGAAGGAAAGACAGGGGTGTGCTGCCGATGCCCTATTTTGGAGATGAAGGAACCAGTTGCTGCCATTGCGTTCTGCTGTTGCTGCTGATGCTACCGATGCTGCTGCTGCTGATGCTGTTAGACGATGAATATGAAGAAAGGCTACTGGAGGGTCACACGAAAAAGGGAGCAGAAACTGTGTGAATGTTCTGCTACCAACTGATTATGAAGAGGTGGATGAGATGGTTACCATGAAGTGATGCAAATAATAGGTTGCTGGGTTCGTGAATACGGTTGCTACGAGTGGTGCGTTCTGTTTTGGTGAAGAAACGAAGAAGAGGTTCTAGTGTGTTGATTTGGGTGATGGACTTGATGCTAGCCGAACGAAGAAATGAACAACGATGGGTTTGGTTAATTTTGATTTTGTTTTCCATGGTGGTTAGCCGTGGTGTTGCTGCAATTCGAGCAAAGAGAAGAAGCACTAGAGCACGGTGCTCTGTGTTGGTGAATTCTCAACTGCTGGCTTGACGGTGAGCAGAACATGGTCAAATAGTGCATCGTGGTGGCAGCTAACTTCATCAAGTGGTATTTGATCAAAGTAAAGAAATAAAAAGCTCTAGGACGGTCGTAGCGACAAAGGAGTAGGAAATTGCCAAGAATTCAGGTGGGCATGATTTTTTCTCTCACATGTATTATGCGGATTTAAAATTCAAGACATTTGTTTGAATAGATTATAGGTTGTTAATGTTTTGAAAAAGGTTGATTTGAATTGTTGGAATTGGATGCTTTGGTTGAAATTGTTGAATTGCCGAATGATTTACCGCTATGCATGATTTCTATTAAGATTTACCGCTCATGTGATATTTCATTGATCTATTTCTGATATCATGTTGATTAAATGTTTTGGGCTTGAATGCATGATTGCTTCACTAAATTAAGATTTATGGCTAAATAAGAATTACACACACCGGTACGACAGGCTGCATAGCGTCATAAATATTCCTAACCCTTAGTGTCGATAGCAAATTTCATTGTCTTGGAAATCATAAGGAATAGGCTACATAGTGTTCCTTACCTTTGACTGTGATATCTTGGGAATAAAAAAGAATAGGCCGCACGACGTTCCTTTCCTTAGATTTTGCTCGACACTTGATTTGTCTTCAGGATTTTGTAACAGGCTGCATAGCGTTACCTTAGTAATTGGCTGCATAGCATTATTGTCCCTTAGACTGTGATTCACATGTACAGGCCGCTGGGCGTGTATGAGGATAAGTAATAGGCTGCAGAGCGTTACTTATCTTTGGATGTTGATGTTCTTGATTTCTTGTTTTTGGCCAAAATGCATGCACTTATTTCCATCTTGGATCACAAAGGAATATTGGGAGTTTAACCAACTCTTCCGGTTTAGGTTACAACAAACAATTAATGTTTGAAACGCCTAATGTTTGAAAGTGTTTGTAATATTTTGGATTGGATCTGTATAATGCATGTGATGTGTAGGAATGATCCACTGAGCTTTCGAGCTCACTCCCACTTTATTTTTCAGGTACACTTGGATGTAGAATATGTTAACTACATCAGAAGACCAACACTCTAATTGGACGCCTCGTGGGGAGGTTGTCAGGGATAGGTGACTTGGGAATTAGGTTTTATGTATTGTAGTGGATTATTTTAATGCAATTACACTGGTTTAACTTTAGTCGTTTCACTTTTCAATGGTTTTCCTTATTTAATGGTTTTGTCATGAATGAGTAGTTTTAAAATATTTCTGCTGTAGTATTTGATGACTAGTATTAATGAAACCAATGAATATCTCAGGAAGTCGTTTTAATTCTTTTATCTCATATGAGAGATTATCCAGATATTTGTTTGGAAAGTAATGATTTTGAATGGTATTCCGAAGAAAAAGATTTTGACAGAAGAAAATTTTAGTAGCATCTTGATTTTCATTGGGCGACAATCCACACGTGATGTAATCACGTGAACGGAAGTCCAGTCGAAAATTGGGGTGTTACATTTATTCAAGTTAAAAGCTTCATATGGTTTATCAAACATTGGGTTTAACAAATTGCTTAAGATTTTTGATGATTTGCTTCCATCTGATCATACTCTTTCTAGTTCTTTATGTGCAACAAAAAGACTTCTAAAGGCATTTGATCTTGGGTATGAGAAGATACATGCTTGTATTAATGATTTTTGTTTATTTAGAAATGAGCTACATGATGCAGATCTATTCCCCAAATGTGGTTCGTCTAGATGAAAATCTAAGTACACTAAAAAAAAAAGACAAAAGTCTCTAAGAAAGTGTTGCATTATTTTTCAATAATTCCAAACCTTCGAACAATGTATGGAGTGGCTGAAATAGCTGAACAATTGACATGACATCAAAATAACAAAAGTACAGATGGAAAAATGAGACATCCAATTGATTTACCTACATGGGAAACTATAAGTGACAAACAAAAATCTTTTGCATCAGATGCTAGAAATATTATATTTGGATTGGCTACGGATAGTTTTAATCCATTTCAAGACCTTAGTTCGATGTACAGTTGTTGGCCAGTAATATTAGTTACATATAACTTGCCTCCATGGTTGTGCATGTTAAAGGATAATTTAATGTTGACATTACTCATTCATGGCTGAAACAACCAGGAAATGATATAGATATTTACTTAGCACTTTTGATAGACGATTTGAAATTGTTATGGACAAATGGAGTTGACATGTATGATGCATTTACAAAATCAAAATTCAACTTAAGAGCAATCTTAATGTGGACTATAAATGATTTTCTTGCTTATACAAATATGTCTAGGTGGTCAACAAAAGGAAGATTTGCACGTCCTATTTGTCGCTTGGATACTTGCTCTAAATGGTTACGTCATAGTCAAAAATTCTCATACATGGGTCATAGAAGATTTTTAGTTCATGGCCATCCATATCGAAAAAAAAGAGCTTGGTTTAACGGTAAACAAGAGCTACAAGAAAAACGAAATAAGTCAGTTTTCTTTGAATTGCCATATTGGAAGGTATGCTTACAAATTTTTGTCATTATACTTTAAATTCATTTGTTTTGTGAAAGATGATGTGGATTCATTCTATTTAATAACATATGAAGTAATTAAGTCAAATTTATGCAAAGCTTGCTTTTATGCCATAATTTGGATGTGATGCACATTGAAAAGAATATATGCGATAGTATTATTCACACACTTCTGGATGTGAAAGGCAAATCAAAAGATGGACTCAATCCTCGTAGAGATTTGGAATGCATGAATATTAGAAATGAGTTACATGTTGAGAAGCGAGTAGATCGATTATATTTACCTGTTGCAATGCACACTCTTTCAAAAGAAGAGAAACAAATTTTTTGTAAAAGATTAGCAAATTTGAAGTTACCTAACAGTTATGAGTCTAACATTGAAAATTGTGTATCGATTAAAGAATGTAAGATACTTGGCTTGAAGTCACATGATTGTCATTTATTAATGCAACAAATTTTGCCTGTTACTTTGAGAGGAGTTCTACCAAATGGTCCAAGATATACAATTTTACGACTTTGTAGATTTTTTAATGTACTTTGTGATAGGATCGTTGATCAAAATTTATTATTGGACTTGGATGATTCAATAGCCAAAACTTTGTGCATTTTTCAAAGGTTCTTTCCTCCATTTTTTTTGATATTTTGGTTCACTTAACAATTCACTTGGGACGAGGAGCTTGTTTGGATGGACAAGTCCAATATTGGTAGATGTACCCATTTGAGAGGTAGAATACATATCACTTTAATGCGTTTAGCTACTTTATGATATATGTATCTTAGTCCATTGCTCACCAAATAATTGAATGTACTAATCTTTATGGTGTTTTAGATTCATGAAAGTGCTAAAGGGTTATGTTAAGAATCGTGGACGACCAGAGGGTTGTATAGCTGAACGATATCTTGCCAATGAGTATATCATATTTTGTAGCAGATATATTGAGAAAGCACGTGAGGTAAGGATTCAATCGACACACGATGAAGATGTTGAAAATGAAGATGAAGAAAATGAAATAGAATTGGAGGGTTACCCAATTCTTAGTAAAAAGAAAGTTGTGCTTCTGTCTGATATTTTGGATATTGCTTACTGTTATGTTTTATTAAATAGTTTAGAAGTTCAACCTTACATAGAGTTAGTATATTGTTCTTATAATCCATATCATAAATTATGAATATCTTAGCGCTTTGTTCAAGTTGGAGCTAACTTTATGTTGTTTATTAAAATACACTTGAATAAACTTTGACATTCAGATAAAAGATTATTAAGGAATGAACATTTGTTGTATAAAAGACACATGAATAAATTCAATAGATGGATTTGTGATAAGGTAAATGAGCATTTTTCAACATGGATTTCCATTTATCTTAGCAAAGTAGTACTCATTATATTATTTTCTATATGATCAAATTAATGAGCTTGCTGGACATAACAATGTTTCTAGTAAGCTAACATGGCTCACAGTGGAGCCTAAGGAGCAAGTATTATCGTGTCAGGGATATGTAATAAACAGTCTCCGTTTTCATACAAAACATGCAGAGAAATCTTGACAAAATAGTGGTGTTTTAGTTGAAGCAATAACTCTTTGTAGGTCTAGTGTAAAGATCAATCACAACAATCCGGGGAGGTCACTTATTATGGAGTCTTAAGAGATATCATAATTCTTGATCATCATAAATTTCATGTGCCTATTTTTAAATGTGATTGGGCTAATATTGTCAATGGTGTCAAGAAATAAGAAGGAATTACATTAGTCAATCTTCATGAGGGACAATCTCAATTTGATAAAGATCCATTTATTCTTGCATCACAAGCAAGGCAAGTTTTCTATTTTAGAGAAAATGAAACATCTAATTGGTATGTTGTTTTGAGAGCTCCTCCAAGAGGTTTTCATGAGTTACAAGCATATGAGGAAAGTATAAACTTGACACATGAACCTATGAACATGTCTACATTTGAGGATGGAAACGTAGAACACTGTGCTAGGATTGACCTAAATGGCACTATTTTGTGAATAATGTAAGCATTAAGTTCTATATTATAACTAATTGAATTTTTTCTTGAATTTCTGTCTGAGTTTATATGTTTGGATTGTGTATTAAATCCTATGTTTTACTTATGTAATAGTTATTTATTGCATCTAAATTAATTAGTTAATTCCTTTTCATTTTGTATCAACATGCATATTATATCTTCTATAGCCACTATGACAAAAAAGAAGACTTTAGAAGTTGGTGAACTAAGTATTTTATTTTCAGTGATATTCATAATGATGCATTTTTGGTCAAGTTATGTGAATATTATAAGACAAATAATTCTATACATATGAATACATTTTTTCCAAGTCTTCTAAATAAGCTGAGAAGAGAGCTAAGAAGCAATGAACAGTCATATTAGCTGCAATAAATTATTCTGAAAATGAAGGTGTGAGACTGTCTAATGAGGACTCCAACTCACCAAGATCATCACCTAAAACAGAAAGTAGTACAAAAGCAACAGAGAATGATAGCACAACAACAAAGAAGCGTGGACTTGCTAGGATGGGTTTGGTTTTGGGACATACTCATAAAATGGAAGTTGAGTTCAATGAAAGAGGATAACCAATGTCAATTAATTCTGAAAAGCTATCATCTTACATTGGTGTAATTGTGCGAGAGCACATGCCTATAATAATTAAATATTGGCATCATGTGGCTCCAGAGATGAAAGAACAACTTTGGAGGTTAATTGAGGTATGTGTATAATTGAATTATTTATTCATAAGAGATTCTAATAATTTATTTGTAGAAATTCTTTAATTTATCCTTTTTTCGTGCATATCAGACAAGATTTATAGTTGACAAGTCTAATAAGGCTATGATATTGCAAAAGATAGGACACAGCTGGAGGCAATACAAGTCCAAAGTTTCTACAATAATTAGAGAAACAATGAAAAAAAGGATAGAAACTTTGTAGACAAATATATTAAGCCTAACAATGTGATATCTCCTACAGAGTGGAATATTTTTGTTGAAGAAAGATTATCCGAAGAGTTTCACGCTTGTTGTGTGTTTCTTATATACTTTAAATTTGAATCATCACTTCTTTTCTATTATTATTAATACATTCGTTTTATTAGGCAAAAAGCAAAAAGTTTAGTGAAATGAAATGAGGATTAGTCAAAAGCTATTGCACACAATGAGTAGGAAGGACTATGCTTGTTTGGAGCAGGAATTGGTAATAGTCTTGGCACGTACTTCATTTTATTTTTCCTCTTTGTATTTTTACATAAGCATATATGTTGTAAATGTTACTATTTTCCATATTTTAGAAGGAGGCCAATGAAAATTTAGATTCAATTGCAAGACTAGATGTATGGACAAAAGGTCATTTGAGAAAGAATGGTGAGCCTTTAAATGAAGTAATTCAAGAAGCAATTGTAAGTAATTAAATCATTAAAACAAATGATGTGTAGTTATATATATTGAAATTATATAACACTAGAAAGTGATCAAGTTAATTTACTTGTTTGTATGTGAATGCAGGAAAAGATTAATGAAATTAGTCAATTTACCACCAATTCAGTTGAGAGAGATAACTTAAAAGAGGATGTCATTACTAAAGTATTGGGACCTGAGCGTCATGGGCAAGTTCGAGGACTTGGATTTGGGCAACACCTTCAAAGGTTGATGCTCAAATTCAAAGTAATGGAAAAGTAAAGGTCTTAAAAAATATAATTCAAGATCAAGTAGAAAGGATAAATACTCTTAAAGAAAAATCAAAGAAGATGGATACACTCAAGGAAAAAGTTGAAGCATTAACTCTCATGCTCTTAATGCAATCTCAACAGGTGATAACTAGGCTTAAAATTTTCTTTGGTTTATTATTTTGCAGTTTAATTATTACTTAAATTTATATAGTGAAATATATTTTATGGTATGGTTTAACAGCTTCAAAGCCCAAATGGAAGAGACATGAATATAATATATTCAAAAGCTCAAACACCACAAGTAAACTATATTTTGAACCCAACTTTGGTTATAAACTTTTATTCTTATAATGTTTATATTATCTTTAATTTGTTTATGTATTATGTAGTCACAATAGGATAGCAAGCCCACCCATGAAAAAATGCCTTTTGAGAATGCGAGATGCGAATTGTTGAATTGGCATCCCAAAAATGAAAGAGATGAAGAAGTTGTAGCATTAGGAAATATTTCTTTTACAGATCCTAAGGCTAAAGTTCATGGCCTCCCACTAGGCTTTAATTGTTGGAGAGTTTGGGTTGTAAAGGTTGTAAATGAAGATGTTAAGTTATATAAACCAACATCAGAAATTCATGACTTGAGTGATTCTGTTGGAAGTACAATTGCTTGGCCAAAGAAGTACATAAGACTATTATAAATAGGTATGCTTTTATAAATTAATTATTGTGTAAAACTACAATATTTTGATACATTTCTTCAATGTTAAATGGCAGATTTTATAGAGAATTTTTTGTCACACAAAGGTTTTTTCTAACTTTTGACTTCTTCAAAAAGTTGTTACTTATTATTTTTGTCACATCTTCTTCTTGGACAGTCACCTCCACAACCATCATTGCTACTACTATTTTTCTTCTTTTCTTCACATCTACTGTTCCTCTTCTTTAGTATAAGATATCTACTCTTCATTCACATTTTTAACTTTCATCTCTTTCATGTTTATGATTTATAATGTTTGTTGATTACTATTATAGCTTTTGGTTTAAAATAAACAATGTGGATTACTATTATAGCTTTTGGTTTAAGATTAATAAACAATGTGAAATTTCATTTCTTTTATGTATGTTTTTTAAGAAAAATTAATATATAGGTTTAGGTGTCCAATCCCCTAGTGAGGCTAAGTGTTCTATAGATCATGTAAAACTATGCATAGTATCTTTTTTCATTTTGTTAGATATTGAGTTACTTTAACTATTACAGTTAGCCTATTATTTAGTACCATTTGAATGTTTGTACTACAGTTAGCCTATTATTGCTAATTCGTTTTTTTTTTGTGCAATTAAGACAGATGAATATCTTATACAAACACATAGACACACACATATAATATTCTTCCTATTTATTCCATTTTTGTTTATATAGACAAAAATTATAGTAGGTGTTGGTGAAGTTGCAAATTTCACTTCAATAGCGGAGGCTGCAACTTTCATTGAAAGTACTCTAAAGAAACAAGAACTATCATCATAACATAAAACAAAGAATGAAATTTCTCATGACAATATTAACCTAGGCAAAATAAAACAATTAGCCGTCTTCGTATTTAAACCAACAATATTATTAGTAGAGTAATGCTTGAGAGACAATATCATACCAGGTGTGACATCGGCAGTAGGTTGATCATCAAAGGTTTCATTTGCTTGGGACAAGTTGTTCATCTATCTGGGGTTATACCAAGGTGAGTCAACTTTTATAGTTACTGTAAATATAACAAGATCTCTTATATGAATAATTATACAGTGAAATAGTATAGAATATTTTATGCAATTGATGAGCTTCTAAATATGAATTTCTGATATTTAATTCTTACTTTTTTTTATTCTAGAGTTCTTGTACACTTAGATCTATTTGCATAATGGACATTTCTTGCATGTTAATTGGATTTTGTTTCAAGTAGGTCATAGCTTTAATATGTTGCATCCAATTAGATTGAAACTTAAAATTCTAAAACGATCATGCTTGTTTTATTGTAATTGGATGTTATCTTCAACCTATTTGTGTCTTAGCTTTCCAATAAGTCACACTCATTATTATGAAACGTAATAATCTTTGGAACTCAATATCTATTGTTTATTATAGTTAGCTTATTATTTATTATAGTTAGCAATATTTTGAAATCTTTCATAGTTTGTACTAAAAATTAATCGGTACCATTTGAACGTCCTATGTTAAAATGAAAGAGATAATGTTGACATGCGCCCTCTTGACTATAATGTTGTTCTAATATGAAGACCACCCATAATGATGTATTACCCTCTAAATACTCAAATCAATGGCACAATGAGCATTGTCTTATTTACTAATTTGACTCTAATATACCTAGTCACACATACCAACATAAGAAAAAGGCTAGTGGAACTTTTTGTCCACGGGAGGGAAAGTACAACACAATTCTTGAGCTAATAGGCTAACCTCAAGGGAAAGTACAACGCAATACTTTAGCTCTTATTCTTATTTATTAAAAAATTAATTTAATTAAGTTCATTTTTTTATGTAGGTATATATAAAAATTGGAACAATGGAGAACTTGAGTTTATATGCTTAGATTGTGTATCAAGATGAGACGTGATGATCCTTCAAGAAGAATTTTCACTTATAGAACTTTTCATTTTTGTTTATTAGGATTAATAACGATAAGTAATGTAAATAATAATTATACTTTTTGATAGATTATATATATGTTTGGTACTATGAAATTTATTATTCTTAAGTGATACTAAATGAGACATTTAAAATGATAGGACAAATGTTCAATAATGTTTATTTTATATTATGAATTTATAGACACAAGTAAATATATGCAATATATATTGTAGTAAAATATTGTTACGATTAAAAAAATTGACACATATGACAACATTCAGTTTTCATTGTAAGATACATGATATAACAACGTGCAGATGATTGTTGTTGAAATACTGGAGTTTTCACAGCAAGCACATGCATGTTGTTAAGTAATGGATATACAATAACAACCACATGACCATTATTGACAGGTTAAAAGGTTAAGGTTTCCACAACGTTCGCTCATTTTTATAACACGTCTACAACAATAGGTATCATGACCGTTGTCGAATATTTATTAAAAGATTGAAGCATTTAACAATGTGCGAACATTGTTGTAACCTTAGTTTTTAGACCAATACACAATGCATTACAATAATAGGCTCATGACCGTTGTTAAAGGTTAAGGTTTCCACAACGTGCGTGTGACGACCCATGTTTTGGTGTGCAAAATTTTCAAATACGATATATGCATTTTTCTGGAATTTTTGAAGGAAATACGATAATTTACATCAATTTTCTCAAATTTAGATTATTCATTAGAGAAAATGAGAAAAATGGAAAAGATATGTGAAATTAGAAGAAAAAAAATGCAATTTTTTGAGAAAATAATTTTTAGGATCAATGATGAAATTTTTGGAATAAATATGAAATTATTTGGGCAATTAATGAAATTTTTGGAAAGAAAATGTAATTTTTGGGGAATTACTTAATTTTTGAGAAAATAATTACACAAATGATGAAAATTAGTGCATAATTGAAATTTTGATAAGAAAT
>JAJIYU010008916.1:0-17550 GCA_030144865.1 Tinospora cordifolia | reverse complement strand
AAATTATTTTTCATGTGCCAACCCACCATTTGCACCAAAAATTTCTTAAAATCTTTGAAATTAATTTATTCAACTTATTTTATTTATTTTAAATTTTTTTGACAAAATTCTAGGGTATTACATGGATGCTCGGATCAACCTCGAGTGAAGGAATGGTTCGCGATTGATCAAACACGTCTCAAATCTGTGCCATCAGATCGTCCTCAAGCGCAGCACCGTTCGCGATCAACCAATGCGGCTTTGATCTTCACCATCGGATGAACCTTGAGCGCAGTAACAGATGATCATCTCAACGCAAACACGAATCCTGGCTGCACGGTCAACCTCGAGCGCAGTTTTCAGATTTTCGTTCGTGATCAACGTAAACGATTTGGACCGTTAGATCAGGCGGATTGATTTTGGGCCGTTGGATTTCGATGATCCGGTGCTCCTGAGTGCTGATTTGGCTTTGATCTCGTTCGTTTGATCGGACAATTTGATTTTGGACCGTTGGATGCAGTTTCTAATTACCAAAATTGCTTTCTAAGGTTGCTATTATCCGAAATTTGCTAATTATACACTTTTTAATTGATATTAACATGGTTTATTGCACATGTCCTTTCATTTTATTGACTTCTAATATTTTTTCCCTTTCTATTTCTTTAATATTGTATTTATTTTATTTTTTTTCTATTTCTTTAATATTGCCAACAATTAATAATTTATATTTCTTTATATTTTTTCATTTTTTCATTTCTATGTATTTATCTCATATTTTTATTTTCAGAGGGGTACAAATAATTATATAATTCACTCTACTTTATATTGGATAATTAATTTCATAATTGTTCCACTACTTGCATAATTATAAATAAATTAATTAATATTTAACAATTCAACTAACCTTATATCATTAGTTAGATCATCTTGATACTAAGATTTCATTTGCCTCCAATTATTTTAGAAATTTTTTCTCAATGAAGTTTATTTCATTAATAATTCTTTGTTGACATAATTATGATATATTACTACCTACCCTCCTTAGAAAAACTTCGTCCTCGAAATGTACATATTTGGGTGTTCGTAATGAATAGATGCAGGTACTTAGTCTTCATTTCACTATCCAGCTCCCAGGTAGCCTCTTTCAGTCTGTGATGTTTCCACAATACCTTAACTAAGGGAATATCCTTAGTTCCAGATTCTGTACCTTGTGATTAAGGATTCTAACCATAGTTTCCTCGTAGGTAGCATCATTTTGAATGTTCACTTCGTCCCAGTAGATGATGTGAGAAGGGTAAGGTTCATACTTTCTCAACATGGAGACATGGAATACGTTATGAGTTGAAGTCATCCGGCTTGGTAGATCCAACTCGTAAGCACATTCTGTAATTCTTCTAAGTATTTCAAAGGGTCCTACAAACCTTGAAGATAACTTTCCTTTGAATTCGAACCTTTTGAAACCTTTCTAAGGACTGACTCTCAGAAATACTTTGTCTCCAACTTGGAACTCTAGTGGTCTTCTCCTCTTGTCAGCATAACTCTTCTGACGACTCTGTGCAGTAGTCAGTTTCCTCTATATCAACTTGACTTGGTTGTTCATCTCTTCAACCAAGTTTGGCCTAGTTAATACGTGATCTTCAAGCTCAGCCCAACAGGTGGGTAATCTGCAAGGTCTCCCATAGAGGCCCTCAAATGGAGCCATCTTTATGCTTGCCTGGTAACTGTTGTTATAGGCAAACTCTGCCAGCTGTAAATACTTCCTCCAGTTCCCCTTGAAGTCTAAAATACAAGACCCCAACATATCCTCTAAGATTTGGATAACTCTCTCAGACTAACCATCGGTCTGAGGGTGAAATGTTGTACTCATGGTGAGCTTAGTACCCATCTCCTTCTATAGACTCTATCAAAATTGTGAAGTAAAGCGAAAGTCAAGGGGAAATGTAGACTCTGTCAAAACTATCAGACACAATATTCTTGGGTATACCATGTAGCCTTACTATTTCCTTCACATATAGTTCTTCCAGCTTACTGACTTGGTCTGTGGATCTGATTGGCAAGAAATGAGCCACTTTGGTGAGACGATCCACAATACCAAAACATTGTCTTATCCTTTTTGGTTTCTGGGTAAACCACTGACAAAGTCCATGGCAATGTTATCCCAGTTCCATTCCGGAATAGGGAGTGGTTGTAGCATTCCAGAGGGTTTTCGGTGTTTTGCTTTCACTTGTTGACATGTTAAGCACTTAGAGACATGCTTAGCCATGTCCCTTTTCATTCCCCTGCACCAGTAGGTTTTCCTAAGGTTCTGACACATCTTGTCCCCGCCTGGGTGCATTGTATACTTAGTCTGATGAGCTTCATCGAGTATAATCAGCTTACTCTGCCCATTCTGAGGTACACATGTCCTTTCTCCGAGCCTTAGATATTCTCAGCATCTAACCTAAAGTCAGTATGTTTGCCTTGCGTAACTCCTTCGATCAAACTAGTAAGCCATTTGTCTTGCTTTTGTTCATCCCTGATCTGGTGCATAAGATCTGATTGGCAAGACATTGTGTAGAGGTAGGCTTGTTTTTCATTTAGAGTCACACCCAGCCTAAAATCATCAATCAACTGGTACATCTGGCCTTTCACTTCCTCCTGTTTGTTGAACTTCCTGCTCAAGGTGTCAGCTACTACATTGGCTTTCCCTGGATGGTAGTGTAGTTGAAAATCATAATATTTCAAGAACTCCATCCATTACTGTTGCCTGAGGTTCAACTCCTTCTGGGTGTAGATGTACTTAAAGCTCTTGTGATCTGAAAACATATCAAACTTCTCACCGTAAAGGTAGTGTCTCCAAATCTTCAGGGCAAATGCAATGGCCGCTAATTCTACGTTGTGAGTAGGGTAATTCTTCTCATAGACCTTCAGTTGTCGTAAATTCTAGAAGTACTTAAACAAATACTTGTCTTTCCTGCATCAACATCGCTCCAAGTCCATTTAGCGAAGCATCAGTATAGAGGGTATAGGTAACACCATGGGTGTGAGTGACTAGGATAGGGGTCGTAGTCAATCTCTTCTTCAGTTCTTGGAATGATTGTTCACACTTTTCATTCCAATCAAACTTAATTCCCTTCCTGGTCAACTTGGTCATAGGTTCCCCTAGTTTGGAGAAATCTTTGATAAACCTTCTATAGTACCCAGCTAGACCTAAGAAGCTCCTAATCTCTGTAACTGTCTTAGGTTGCTTCCAATTCATAACCGCTTCCACCTTCTTCGAATCTACAGAGATGCCTTCTGCTGACACTATGTGGCCAAGAAACTTGACTGTCTTCATCCAGAACTCACACTTGCTAAACTTGGCATATAATTAATTGATGCCTTCTGAGTGTCTCCAACATATTTGCAAGTGTTCTAAGTGCCCAGCCTCTGACTTGGAGTAGATTGGGATGCATCTAAGAATACCTCCACAAACTGGTCAAGATATTTTTTAAACACTCGGTTCATCAAGTCCATAAATGTTGTCGAGGCATTACTCAAACCAAATGGTACCACGGTGAACTCGAAGTGTCCATATCTTGTCCTGAAGGCAGTCTTGTATATGTCACACTCCTTGATTCTCAGCTGATGATAACCCGACCTAAGATCAATCTTTGAGAAATGAGTAGCTCCTCTCAATTGATCAAATAGGTCATCAATCCTTGATAGAGGGTACTTATTTTTCACCGTGGCTTGGTTTAATTTTTGATAATTGTCACAAAGTCTCATAAAACCATCCTTCTTCTTCACGAACAACACTGGAGCTCCCCAAGATGATTCATTCGGCCTGATGAACCCTTTCTCCCAGAGCTCATCAAGTTGTGAATTTAACTCAATCAGTTCCACTGGTGCCATTTTATAAGGAGGTATGGCTATAGGGTTGGTTCCAAGGTGAAGTTCAATCTTGAACTCTATTTCTCTAGCAGGCGGTAATCTGGGTAAGTCATCTAGAAACACATCCTTGTACTCACTAACCACTGTTAGGTCTTGTATCCTCTTTAGTTCCATATTCTCTTCTTCAGAGAGTTCCTCAAACTCATCTTTCTACCTTAGGCAGTTCAACATAGCTATAGTTGGGCTCCTTGGTAGTTTTCACATATTTCCATTGATTTTATGGGTTTCCCTAGAAGGTAGGGTTATGGTCACTCGTTTCTTAAGACAATCTATCTGGGCTTGGTAATTTTCTAACCAATCCATCCCCCCAAGATCACATCATATCCATAAAAAGGTCAGGTACATAGGTTAACTGTTAAGAGTTTATCCCCAAACCTTAGGTCACAACTACACATTCTTTTTGAAGTCACTGTGGTCCCTATTAGTGTGGACAGATTCAAAGTTACAGGTAGTGTTTTTGTCACAAGTTGTAACCTATCAGCTAGTTCTTTAGAAATAAAGGATTTAGAGGCACCCAAGTCAAACAATAGTTTCACAGCAAAATTGAATAACAGGAACGTACCTTCCACTATAGGGACCTAGTCTTCCTGGGCCTCAACCGTGAACGCTCTAGCCTTGTTCTGACCACAGACTTGGTTTTGTCCTTGATTTGGCATTCTGATTATGTCTGGCTTGAGGACGCCCATTCTAGCCTCCTCCCTGGGTGTTTTGTTGTTGTTGTTGTTGTTGTTGGGGAGCCTGGGCTGATGTGGTTGAGCAGTTTTTATCAAGATGCCCCCTCTATCTGCATACAAAACACAATCCCAACCTCTTAGCCTGTTCCCTTGCCTCATCCTTATTCTGTCCCTGTTTCTATCGTGCGTTCCCACCATTCTTACTTTTCTTCTGAGCCCCTTGGTTATTTTCACTCCCAGGCCTCTTGTTCTTTCCCCTCAACTTTTGCTCCAAGTTGAGTTCTTGCTCTAGAGTTAGGGCCTTTTCTACGACATCCTCATAAGTCTTTAGGCCCAAAGTCTTCACTATCTTCCAGATCTCCATCTTGAAACCCTGTGCGAATTGGTTGGCCTTCCTTTTCTTCGCCATGATCAGATCTGGTGAGAATTTGGCCAGTTCCATAAACTTCCTCTCATATGCAGCTACAGTCATGTCCCTTTGATTCAGTAAAAAAAAGTCCTCCTGTAGCTTGCTTAGGGTTGATTCTAGAAAGAACTTCTCATAAAAGATCTCTGTGAAGTTTTGTAACACCCTAACCCCCATATTCTTTGAGTTTTGGACATAACTACCATTATTCAACAGTGGACTTAACCATTTGGCGGGTTGGGTCATGTTACTTTACAAGTGAAACACACTTGACTTTTTATTTTTCAATACCTCATGCCTTAGAATAGATTCAAGAATACAAATATCATTAAAAAAATCAAGGCAATTAGAGATAAAGAAAAATTCAATTTCTTTATTCATAAAAAGAAAGTACATAACTTTATAATGTAAACTATAACATTGTTGATCAAATAAACTCATAACCTCTAAAATAAAATAAAATTCGAGTAGAAGACTTATTCAAAATTGGGCAACATGCCTTTACATTAAAAAGAAACTTTAAAAGAAATAGAAACTTGCTAAACTAGAAACTATTCAAATTTCCATGGTCTTCATAGTTTAATTTCTTGAAAAAAAAAGAGGAAGGTGTGAGCACAAAGCTCAGTGGATCCTTTTCAAACAACCATTTTTCAAATCCAAAACAATAACACATTCATATTTCAAACACTTGCACACATTAGGCGTTTCAAGCATCCATTTGTTTAAAGTTGAGATTTTACACCAAAAGGGTTTTGAAGCCCTTGATGTTCTTAACAATGTACCTCCTTAGAGTGAAATATGGCCTTTCTTAGCCAATTTCATTGGACTTTTGGACTTCAAGGGACATTACCCACCAACCAAGTACTTTGGTCTTAAAACCATATGAACTAATCATATGAAAAGAACATCCATAGCAACCCACATGTGTGCTATGATGGTACGTGGTTATTATCACCATCATCTTTGTTAAATCATACATTCTTGAATCATAAGATAAATTTCAGAACATGAAACTAAAGTAAATAAATTCAGCATATGATCAAACTGAAAATTTAAGCATGGAACATTCAAAATCATACATCATGTTTTGAAATAAAGTCTAAGAATGATACTAAACAAGGCATGGTTATTATGCATGCATAAATGCAAACAAGAATCAAATCTAAAACTGAAATATATTTTAGAATACTTAAACTGAAATTATTCTTGATTTCAAAAGCAAAACAACCAATGAACATGCTAGAACTTTGAATAAGAAAAAAGGATGTAAGAGAAATCACTTCCACCTTGAGATGTAGTTTCCCCCAAAGTTTGGTCAAGAACTCCCAATGTTCAAGCACTAAGAAAATCGCCCAAGAAGAATCTCTAAACCAAGAACTTCTCACACTCAAGAGGGAAACGAATGGTGAGAAGGGGAGCGAAGAAGAGGGCTTAGAGAACAAGATGACAATTGAACTCTTGTTTCTTGGGATGAGATGAATTGTGAGCATGGGGGTGTTTATATAGAGTTCAAAAGGGTAGAGAATGACAAGTTTGTGGTGTCATCTTGTGAGAAACTTGTCAATTAATCAAAATTGTGTGCCCCCTAAGCATAGGTGAATAGCAAGTAAATTTTTGGGAAATTTTTGCGAATTTAGAAACCAATTTTTGGATTTTTAAAGCTTTTATCTCGGATTTATTCAAAATTTCTATTTTTTATTTCGGAACAAACGATCCTGGCTGTCGGATCGTTCTCGATTGCAGCGTAGATCATCGATCGGGCGAGTTTAATCTGACGGTTGGATCTTCCTCGAGTGCGGTGTTTGGTTTACGATGGATCGGAGTGCGTCTTTTTGGGCCGTCGGATGCGCATCGATCGCCGGGTGCGGTTCGCGATCGTGATCAACGAACTTCGTCTGGGCTGTTGGATGATCCTCGATCGCAGTGTCTTCGCAATCTCCGACTGTGCCTTTGATCTAGCCCGTTGGATATTCCTCGATCTCAACACATTTGCGATCATATCCTGCGCCTAAGCCGTGAGCCGTTGGATCTGATTGATTAAGTGTGGGCCATTGGATTTGGTTGATTCTGTGCATCTGGGCGCCGGTTTTGGTTTTGATCATGATTGTGAGATCTTAGATCGTGCAGATGATGTGTTTCTGGCCGTTGGATGCAGTTTCTAATACCAAATTTTCTTTCTAAGGTTGCTATTATCCGAATTTTGCTAATTAGACACTTTCTAATTGATGAAAACTTAGTTTTATTGCACAAATTATGCTATTTTATGGACTTACTAATATTTTTTTTCATTTCTAATTATTTAATATTGTATTTATTAGATGTTTTTCTATCTCTTTAATATTTTTAATGTCAATAATTAAATAATCTACATTTTTCATTTTCATATATTTTTATTTATTTCATATTTTCTTTTCAGATAATCATTTATGCAATTATAATTTGATACTTATTTAATGTTATACTTATTTATTTATTGACAAATATAAGCATACTTCATTTGTTATTCAATTATGTATATTATTCTAGATACTTATGTAGTATTTAATATGCCTATTATATTCTTACACAATTTACCCTATAAATATATGTCTATACCTATATATATTTTTATTCCTATTTTTTATTCCTTAATAAATGAGAGCAACTCATTAAATTTCATAATTAATTCCATTTAATTTATATTAAAACACTTTCCTTTGCCTTAGAATTTTTTTTCTCAATGAATTTTTTTTATTTCATTTAATAACTTTTGTAGACAAAATTTTGAGGTGTTACAACCTACCCTCCTTAGAAAAAATTTCGTCCTCAAAATTTGCACATGTTTTAGGTGTTCATAGTGAACAGATGCAGGTACTTAGTCTTCATTTCACTCTCCAGCTCCCAGGTAGCCTCTTCCATCCCGTGATACTCGAAATTTGTACATGTTTTAGGTGTTCATAGTGAAAAGATGCGGGTACTTGGTCTTCATTTCACTCTCCAGTTCCCAGGTAGCCTCTTCCATCCCATGATGCTTCTATAGTACTTTAACTAAGGGAATATCCTTAGTTCTCAGATTCTGAACCTTGTGATCAAGGATTTTTACCGTTGTTTCCTCGTAGGTAGCATCATCCTGAATGTTCACTTCCTCCCAGTGGATGATGTGAGAGGGGTCAGGTTCGTACTTTCTCAACATAGAGACATGGAATACGTTATGAGCTGAAGTCATCCGGCTTGGTAGATCCAACTCATAAGCACATTCTCCGATTCTTCTAAGTATTTCAAAGGGTCCGACAAACCTCGGAGATAACTTCCCTGTGAATTCGAATCTTTTGATACCCTTCTGAGGACTAACTCTAAGACATGGTCTTCAAGGAGATTGACTTTGGCCCTTATCTTAGTCACTTCAACCCATGGTGTCACTTATGTCTTGGATACGGATGCTTCACTAAGTGGAGTGGGAGTAGTCTTGATGCAACAAAAGCACGTTGTTGCTTATGCTTTGCAACAACTGAAGGTCCATGAGATGAATTTCCCTACTAACGACCTAGAGTTAGTAGCCATTGCATTTTCCATGAAGATTTGGAGACACTACTTTTAGGGTGAGAAATTCGATTTGTTTTCAAATCACAAGAGCTTGAAGTAAATCTTCACCCAGAAGGAGTTGAACTTTAGGCAATGGAGATGGATGGAGTTCTTGAAAGACTATGATTTTCAACTACACTACTATCCGGGGAAGCCCAATGTGGTGGTTGATGCCTTGAGTAGAAAGCTCAACAAACAGGAGAAAGAAAAGGGCTAGATGTACCAATTGCTTGAAAACTTTAGGTTGGGCGTAACCTTGAGTGAGAAACAAGCCCATCTCTACAACATGTCTTGCCAACCAGATCTTCTGCACCAGATCAGGGATGAGCAAACGCAAGACAAATGGCTCACTAGTCTAATGGAAAGAATTACATAGGGTAAGCATACTAACTTCAGGTTAGATGCAGAGAATACCCTAAGACATGGCAAGAGGATCTATGTGCCTCAAAACGGACAAAGTAAATAGACTATACTGGATGAGGCTCATCAGACCAAGTATATAATGCATCCAGGTGGAGATAAGATGTACGAAAACCTCAAAAAGACTTACTAATGGAAAGAAGTGAAGAGATATGTGGCTAAGCATGTTGCCAAGTGCTTAACTTGTCAACAAGTAGAAGTAGAACACCAAAAATTCTCTAGAATGTTACAACCACTCCCTATCCCTGAATGGAAGTGGGATAACCTTGCCATAGACTTTGTTATTGGGTTGCCCAGGAACCAGAAAGGAGAAGATATTGTATGGGTGATTGTGGATCGTCTCACTAAAGTGGTTCATTTCTTGCCAATCAGATCCACATACTAAGTCAGTAAACTGGGAGAACTCTACACGAAAGAAATAGTTAGACTTTATGGTGTACCAAAAATGATAGTATCTAACCATGACTTTCAATTCCCTTCACAATTCTGGCATAGTCAACAAAAGGTGTTGGGTACTAAATTCACAAGAGTACTGTTTTTCACCCTTAGACATATGGGCAATCTGAGACAGTGATCCAGACATTAGACGACATGTTGAGGTCTTGTGTGCTAGACTTTAAAGGGAATTAGAGCAAGTACCTTCACTTAGCAAAGTTTGCCTATAACAATAGTTATCAAGCAAGTATTAAGATGGCTCCATATGAGGCTCTTGCAGATCACCAACCTATTAGGTTGAACTTGAAGATCATGTACTTACTGGGCCAGACTCGGTGGAAGAAATGAACCAAGTCAAATTGATATCGGTGGAAGAAATGAACCAAGTCAAATTGATATGAAAGAGGCTGGCTACAACTTAGAGTCATCAGAAGAGCTATGTTGACAAGAGAAGGAAACCCCTAGAGTTTTAAGTGGGTGACAAAGTATTTTTATGAATTAGTCCTTAGAATGATATCAAGAGGTTCGAATTCAAGGGGAAACTATCACTCAAAGTTGTTGGACCCTTTGAGATGCTTAGAAGAATTGGAGAATGTGCTTATGAGTTGGATCTACCAAACCAGATGACCTCAGCTCACAAAGTATTCCACGTATCGATGCTGAGAAACTACAAAATAGATCCCTCTCACATTATTCATTGGGAGGAAGTAAACATCCAGGATGACGCTATGTACGAAGAAGTGATATTTAGAATCCTTGATCACAGGGTACAAAACCTAAAAACTAAGGATATCCCCTTAGTTAAGGAACTATTGAAGCATCATGGAATGGAAGAAGCTAGCTAGGAGTTGAAGAGCGAAATGAAGATCAAGTACCTGCACCTGTTCACTAGGAACCCCTAAATGGGTACAAATTTTGAGGACGAAATTTTTTCTAAGGAGGGTAGGTTGTAATACCCTAAAACATTTGTAGAAAATGAAATGAAATAATCAAATTATAAGGATAAATGAAACCAATTCATTTAAGGGGTTAATTAACAAGTTTAAAAGCCCCTCAGGGGAGTAAAAATTGAGAAACAAAAATGAATTTAAATGAAACAAATCACCCGACTAATTAAGGCATTCAAAATTCATTTCATGTCCAATTGAGGATTCATTTGCCTAATGTGCTTTAGTGGGATCTAAATTAGAAAAGAAAATAGAGAGAACCTTAGCCAAATAGAAGTTATAAAGTTTTGTTGATTTCATTTCAATCCAAAAATATGTACTAAGGGCCAAAAGCCTAGCCAAATAAAAGATATGAATTTTTATTAATTTCATGTGGACCCAAAAATAGGTGAACAACCCTAAGCATGTGCAAGTCACATGGGTGATGATACTAGCATGACATGATCATATACACCCATGCCCATACACACCAAAAACGTCCCATGAGGCAAGAAACCCTTAACCAACCCTTGTGAGTGTTTGTGTGCCACAATTAGGAATTTCTAAATATATAATGTGTGCTCCACAAGCAAACCTTAGCCCTCCCCTTATGCATGCAAATCAAATTAGAAGTCTCACAAAATAGAAACCATCCATGGCACCAAAATTAAAAGGAATCCCCATGCAAGTTGGCTAAATTGCCCTCCCTTGGTGCGCCACACATAAATGGAATCAAAATTAGGAGTGGCATATTGAAAACCCTAGCCATCATGCTTGGGTGCCATATTAGAAACTACCTAAATCTGATGAGAGCACAAAAATAAGTGGGAAAGGCCAAAGATGCTCGCATTTAGTGTGCACCCATGAAGGAGATTCAAGAAATGGAAGTTACTTATGTCATGATGCCAAGAATAGGTTTGAACCAAGATTAGAAGGTTTCTTGCCCATACCTTGATTAGATTCACTTGCTGATTTGTGCACAACACCCTTAGAAACAAATCAAACTTGGAACTCTAGTGGTATTCTCCTCTTGTCTGCATAACTCTTTTGACGACTCTGTGCAGTAGTCAAGCTCCTTTGTATCAACTTGACTGGGTTGCTCATCTATTCCACCAAGTCTAGCCCAGCTAATACATGGTCTTCAAGCTCAGCCCAACAAGCAGGTGATCTGCAAGGTCTCCCATAGAGAGCCTCGAATAGAGCCATCTTTATGCTTGCCTAGTAACTATTGTTGTACGTAAACTCCGCCAGGTGTAAATCCTTGCTCCAGTTCCCCTTGAAGTCTAAAACACAAGACCTCAACATGTCCTTTAAAATTTGAATAACTCTCTCAGACTGACCATCCATCTGAGGGTGAAATGTTGTACTCATGGTGAGTTTAGTACCCATCTTCTTCTGTAGACTCTATCAGAACAGTGAAGTGAAGCGAGAGTCTCTGTCGGATACAATAGTCTTGGGTACACCATACAACCTTACTATCTCTTTCACATATAGTTATCCCAATTTACTAACTTGGTCTATGGATCTAATTGGCAGGAAATGAGCCACTTTGGTGAGTTGATCCACAATCACCCAAATAGTGTCTTCCCCTTTTTGGTTTCTGGATAAACCACTGACAAAGTCCATGGCAATGTTATCCCACTTCAATTCAGGGATAGGGAGTGGTGGTAACATTCTAGAGGGTTTTCGGTGTTCTGCTTTTACTTGTTGACATGTTAAGCACTTAGAGAAATGCTTAGCCACGTCTCTCTTCATTCCTCTCCACCAGTATGTTTTCCTGAGGTTTTAGTACATCTTATCCTCGCCTGGGTGCATGGTATACTTAGTCTGATTGGCTTCATCAAGTATAATCTACTTACTCAGCCCATTATGAGGTACACATATCCTTTCCCCGAGCCTTAGGATATTCTCAGCATCTAACCTAAAGTTAGTATGCTTTCCTTGTGTAACTCCTTCGATCAAATTGGTAAGCCATTTGTCTTGCCTTTATTCATCCCTGATCTGGTGCAGAAGATCTGGTTGACAAGACATAGTGTAGAGGTAGGCTTGCTTTTCATTTAGGATCACACCCAACCTAAAATCATCAATCAACTGGTACATCTGACCTTTCTCCTCCACCTGTTTGTTGAACTTCCTACTCAAGGCATCCGCCACTACTTTAGCCTTCCCCAGATGGTAGTGTAGTTGAAAATCATAGTCTTTCAAGAACTCCATCCATCTCCGTTGCCTGAGGTTCAACTCCTTCTGGGTGTAGATGTAGTTAATGCTCTTATGATCTGAAAACAGATCAAATTTCTCGCCGTAAAGGTAGTGTCTCCAAATCTTCAGGGCAAACACAATGGCCGCTAGTTCTAGGTCTTGAGTAGGGTAATTCTTTTCATGGACCTTCAGTTGTTGCGAAGCATAAGCGACTACTTGTCTTTCCTACATCAACACTGCTCCAAGTCCATTTAGTGAAGCATCAGTATAAAGGGTATAGGTAACACCATGGGTTGGAGAGACTAGGATAGGGGCCGTAGTCAGTCTCCTCTTCAGTTCTTGGAATGATTGCTCACACTTTTCATTCCAATTGAACTTAACTCCTTTCCTGGTCAGCTTGGTCATCGATTTTTCTAGTTTGGAGAAATCTCAAATGAATCTTCTGTAGTACCCAGCTAGACCTAAGAAGCTCCTGATCTCTATAACTGTCTTAGGTTGCTTCCAATTCATAACTGCTTCCACCTTCTCCGGATCTACAGAGATGCCTTTTGCTGACACTACGTGGCCAAGGAACTTGACCGTCTTCATCCATAACTCACACTTGCTGAGCTTGGCATATAATTGATGCCTTCTGAGTGTCTCCAACACTATCTGCAAGTGTTCTAAATATTCGGCCTCTAACTTGGAGTAGATCAGAATGTCATCCACAAATACCACCACAAACTGGTCAAGGTACTGTCTGAACACTCGGTTCATCAAATCCATGAAAGCTGCCGGGCATTGGTCAAACCAAAGGGCATCACAGTGAACTCGAAGTGTCCATAACTTGTTCTAAAGGCCGTTTTGTGAATATCAGACTCTTGGATCCTCAACTGATGATATCCCAACCTAAGATCAATTTTAGAGAAATGTGTGGCTCCTCGTAATTGATTAAATAGGTTGTCAATCCTTGGTAATGGATATTTATTCTTTACTGTAGTTTGGTTCAACTTCCGGTAGTCGACACAAAGTCTCAAGGAATCATCCTTCTTCTTCACAGACAACAATGGAGCTCCCCAAGGTGATTTACTTGGTCTGATGAAACCTTTCTCCCTGACCTCATCTAGTTGAGCTTTCAGCTCAATTAATTCTACTAGTGGCATTCTATAAGGAGGTATCGCTATAGGGTTGGTTCCAAGGTGAAGTTCGATCTTGAACTCTATCTTTCTAGTAGGCGATAGTCCGGGTAAGTCATTTGGGAACACATCTTCGTACTCCCTAACCACCGCTAAGTCTTGAATCTTCTTTGGTTCCATAGGCTCTTCTTCCGAGAGTTCCTCAAACTCTTCCTTCTGCATTACACAGTTCAACATGGTTATGGTTGGACTCCTCGGTAGTTTTCGCATATCTCCATTAATTCTATAGGTTTCCCCAGAAGGTAGGGTTATGGTCACTCGTCTTTTAGGACAATCTATCTGAGCTTGGTACTGGTCTAACCAATCCATCCCCAAGATCACATCATATCCATAAAAAGGTAAGGTATATAAGTCAACTGTTAAGAATTTATCCCCAAACCTTAGGTCACAACTACACATTCTTTTTGAAATCACAGTGGTCCCTATTGGTGTGGACACATTCAAAGTTACAAGCATTGTTTTTGTAACAAGTTATAACCTATCAACTAGTTCTTCAGAGATAAAGGATTTCAAGGCACCCGAGTCAAATAATAATTTCATAACATTGAATAATAGGAACGTACCTTCCACTGCAGGACCTGGTCTTCTTGGGCCTTAACCGTGAACACTCTAGCCTAGTTCTAACCACGGCCTTGGTTTTGCCCTTGATTGGTATTCTGATTCAGTCTGGCTTGAAGATGTCCTTTCTGACCTCCTCCCTGAGTGTTCTGCTGTTGCTGGGGAGCCCGAGCTGATGCTGTTGGACAGTTTCTAGCAAGATGTCCCCTCTGTCTGCATAAGTAGCACAATCCCAGTCTCTTAGCCTACTCCCGTGCCTCATCTTTGTTTAGTCCCTATTTCTGTGATGCGTTCCCACCATTCTTACTTTTCTTTTGAGCCCCTTGATTATTTTCATTCCCAACCTTCTTATTCTTCCCCCTCAACTTTTGTTCCAAGTTGAGTTCTTGGTCCAGAATTAGGGCCTTTACTATGACATCCCTGTAAGTCTTCAGGCCCAGAGTTTTCACAATCTTCCGGATCTCCATCTTGAGACCCTGTGCAAACTGGTTGGCCTTCCTTTTCTCGTCCTTGATCAAATCTGGTGAGAATTTGGCCAATTCAGTGAACTTCCCTCATACTCGGCTACAGTCATGTCCCTTTGATTCAATCAAACAAAGTCTTCCTGTAGCTTGCTCAGGGTTGATTCTAGAAAGAACTTTTCATAAAAGATCTCTGTGAAGTTCTCCCAGCTCATAGCATCAACATCTGTATTTGGGTCCATCCTCATCATTCGCCACCAACTCCTAGCTGGTCCCTTGAAGTGATGCCTGGCCAATGCCACCCGTCTTGACCCAATTACCTTCAGCACATTGAGAATTCCTCCATCTCTTGATACCAGTGGTTTGTCGAGATGCAGTCTGTGGTGCCATCAAATGAAGGAGGATGGAACATTTGTAGCTCCATCAACATCTTCCTCTATTTCTCGTCCTCCAATCCCTCTTGAGCCCTCTGATGTTTGGGATTTTGGGCCACAGGTGCTTGCTTTTGAACCTAGATGGGTTCCTGTACTTGAGGCTATGGTGCTACCTGAGGGATTATCACTGGAAGTGCTCTCAATAGTTGATCCAGCACCCTTAGCGACATTTCATTCATCATGGCCTCCATTTGTGCCTCCATTCCAACAGGCAGTTCTGGTTCTCGTTGTTTGGTCTCATTAGAGGAGGTGGATCGAGTAGCGTACCTTTTTGTTCCAGCCATTGTCTATAAATTTAACAACTTGTCAGTATTTGTCTCATCCGATGTTCATGCTATCATGACTCTAGATTCATGTCTCTAGGTTCTCGATTTGTTTTGTGACCTAAAGGTTTTTCTTCTAGGTTCTTTTCATGCATGGGTATCGGATTTGGTCTCAAAGCAATAAACAGTAAAGCATGCATATCACACAATCATACAATCAAGCTAGCACAGCCAGGTTCCAAGCTTCCACCTAAGCTTTCAAGTTCAAGTGTCCCATACCACTCTACCCCTTCCACTTAGGCTTTCACCCAGAATAGAGCCGCACCCAAACAATTTCGCAAATGTTTCAATTACTAAGGTTCCCGAGCCGACTATACTCCACCGTCCCACACCAACGAGCATAGAGAAACCCATTCTGCCAGAGTTACCGATCATTCACCACACATGGTCCATCACTCTCCAAGTCCAAGCTTCCTCCATACCCCTGAATTCCTGTGCATCCCATACTACATAGAAATTGAAAGATACAGAAGCTTCCTGGTCTCGTGTCCTGATAAAACAATTTTCTGTTTTCACACAAGTTTTCGTCTCTAGCCTATGCCCTAGTGTTCTATGATTTTGATCCACTGTGCCACCCTGATTCTACCTAGGGTCTTTTCCTGGACCTAAGGTTCAATTTGGTTGACTCACAACCTCTGTCTAGTCAAGATACCACATTGGGCATCTTTTTCGACTTCTATTCACTCTCTTGCCCTAATTTTCCACCTTCTAGTTTTCTTTTTATAGAAAATAAGAGTTTTCTTCAACTCCGACTACTCATATGAGTTGGCGGGACAACCTCCAGATTGGGCGACGAGACCGAAGTCTGCTTAGCAACTGCGCTTTCTCGGGCAGGATAACTCACCTCCCTTTCAATGTTTAGCTTTACTAGTGATAAGGCTTACCTACTATCAGCTCAACTTGTAGTCTTTGTATCCAAACAAAACATTTGAAAGCATATCTTTCCTTTTTGAAAACACTTTCTAAAATATTTTTCCATTTTCAAAAATAGAAGGTAGGGCCCTAAATTTAAATCTAATTAAATGTGAAACCCTAATTTGAGTTTCTAATTCTTTGTCAAGCAACTAATGTTTGACTTTCTATTTTCTAGCCTAATCAACACATGTTTAGGTTTAAATTTTTATATCTAGCCCAAGGCACCTAAAGCCTAGGCTCTAGTACCACCTTTGTTATCAGAATAACTTTCTAATTCTTGCCCAATTCATCTACTAATTGGGCTCTAATACCAGCTTTGTAACACCCCAACCCCCACATTCTTCGAGTTTTGGACATAACCACCATTATTCAACAATAGACTTAACCATTTGGCGGGTTGGGTTATGTTACTTTAGTAACACAAACTTGACTTTCTATTTTTCAATACCTCATGCCTTAGAATAGATTCAAGAATACAAACATCATTCAAAAAAAAAAAAAAAACAATGCAATTAGAGATAAAGAAAAATTCAACTTCTTTATTCATAAAAAGAAAGTACATAACTTTATCATGTAAACTATTACATTGTTGATCAAATAAACTCATAACCTCTAAAATAAAATAAAATTCCAGCGGAAAACTTATTTAAAATTGGGCAACACGCCCTTACATTCAAAAGAAACTTTAAAAGAAATAGAAACTTGCTAAACTAGAAACTATTCCAATTTCCATGGTCCTCATAGTTTAATTTTCTGAAAAAAAAAGAGAGGAAGGGGTGAGCACAAAGCTCAGTGGATCCTTTTCAAACAACCATTTTTCAAATCCAAAACAATAATACATTCATATTTCAAACACTTGCATACATTAGGCGTTTCAAGCATCCATTTGTTTAAAGTTGAGATTTAGATCAAAAGGGTTTTGAAGCCCTTGATGTTCTTAACAAAGTACCTCTTTACAGTGAAATATGACCTTTTTTAGCCAATTTCATTAGATTTGTGGACTTCAAGGGACATTACCCACCAACCAAGTACTTTGGTCTTAAAACCATATGAACTAATCATATGAAAGAACATCCATAGCAACCCACATGTGTGTTATGATGGTACGTGGTTATTATCACCATCATCTTTGTTAAATCATACATTCTTGAATCATAAGATAAATTTCAGAA
>JAJIYU010008915.1:0-17583 GCA_030144865.1 Tinospora cordifolia | reverse complement strand
ATTATGATTTTTTCGTTGAGTTTTATTTAATAAGGTTTTAATAAAGCATATTTTCATATGGAAGACACTCTAAAAGAGAATGTTATGAATATGTTGAATGTCTCTACTTTAGCGTATTTATCAAACTGCATTTTCAATATAAAATAGAAATCTTATAGATATTCTTCCTAAATCTTATAAATAATTACGGGAGTATTCTCCTCTTAAGTTTTTCTTTTTTTTTCTTAAGATATAAATATAGTGTTAAGAAATAGATAACTAAGTAATTATAAATATATAAGTCTGTCAATTCACTCTATGAATTAAACTTTGCATGGCACAAGTACACGTCCACAAAACCTTTTCTGTAAGAACCTAGTTTATCATATATTTCTAATATGCATACAGGAGCATAATTGGTTGTGCAAGAATATTTCTTTGATTTAGGATATATATATATGGTCTTCTTTCGATGTATAATTTTTCTATTGTTGTGCACTACGAAAGTGGAAGTCAATCAAAGAAAGTGCACACACTAAATAATTAATAATCTGAACAAATGCAAATCAACTCTAACGCAAAAACACATAAATTTAACATGGTTTGGCGTATCACCTACTCTACGAGAGATGAGAAATTATCCACTATGAGAGAATGCAAATGGGTTACAACCTCTAATCAAATTTACCCAAATCCTCTCACACAAAAGTACTATCACACAAAACTCAATTTCTTATTTTTACTTCTCACATAACCCAATGAGGGTTTATATAAGAGAGGAGTCCTAGGTAGTTTCATAATACAAAATTAATTAAGTTGTTGACATCAACTAGGAAATTAATACAAAGAAAATTGTTTTCAATTAGAATTTCACATTGAGTGGTTCAAAGCCACTCAATATCGAACAATCTCCACCTTGGCGAGAACCACTTCAATCATATCAACATATTCTCATCTTCACATATTTCCAAAGGCGCACATTTGTGAATATCCTTATAAATGATAGACATATCACTTATATCATCTATAACAACTGGTACTATATTAGCAAAATTCACAAATCTTTGATTTTTTTTGTCCCTTAGCCAAAACTGATTTCGATTGTCGTTGGGATTCGTATGTAGGATCCTTATCAACCATGCCAACTCCACCTAAAATTGTATTTCCCTGCAAGAAATATAAGTTATTCTTCCTAATTTCCTTCGTCACCATCAATGCACTTCGCACAATTTTCAAAACATCTGCTTCAATGGTGACCTTGAAGCCTTTTGATTCTACTACACCCACAGAGATAATATTTTTCTTCAAATCTAGCATATAGCGTACTTCAGTCAAATGTCTGATTATTCCATCATGCAACTTCAATTTGATTGTAACCATCCCTCTAATTTCACGAGCACTATCATTACCTATAACAATTGAACCACCATTGCCCTCTTCAAAATTGGAAAACCAATCTTTATTTGGACACGTATGATAAATACAACTTAAATCCAAGATCCACTTATCAAATTGACATACTAGTGATGAACAAGTTAGAGCATAATCAGAATTTGTATCATCATCAACATGTGCATCATTCATATTGGCATGGTTTTTCTTCTTAATCTTTAGATTATCCTTCTTCCAATAACCCACCTGATGACAAAATGTGCATTCATCTTTTGCCAATGTTCTTCTTTCAGAAGATTTTTCCCTTGATCACGATCTACTGAAATGTTTCTCATCAACTAGACCTTCTAATTGAGGATCGCTAACCAGGGTCATCTTTGTTATCTCATTCGAAAGGAGCATTGTTGAGACATCATCAAAACTTAAAAGTTTCATTTCCATAAAGCAAAGTAGTGGCCAAGTGCTTATATGATTCAGGAAGCGAAAAAATAAGGAGTAGAGCTTTATCTTCATCTTTAATCTTCTCACCAATATTTAATAGATTTGCAGTGATTCCATTAAATTCATTAAGGTGTTCACTTATAGTTGTACTTTTTCATGCAGAACATGTACTACTTCTTCTTCATATATAACCTATTTATGTGTGACTTTGTCATATATTTATTTTCTAACTTAGACCAAATCAATGCTGCAGATTTCTCATGCCTGACACTATTCGTAATCTCCTTCATCAAACATAATCTAATTATACTGTAGCCTGCAGATCAAACTCATCCTAATCTTCATCCGAAATATTTGTTGGTCTTCCTTTTAGACCCAACAAAGCCCTGTGTAACTTCTTGTCAAGGTGCCTTCCCTAGGACGAAGGGATGCCCAACCAGCATAGTGACCTGACGAATTCACTCACCATGTCAAGTTTTCTCAATCACTGTTAAACCTCTCTAATTTCAATAACAAGTGATATCAAAATAATTTCAGGATTCAAGTGCGCAAGTAAGCAACCATTACAGAGAGTAATCATTTATATTATAGACTATCTTGTTTCAAAAATACACAATTGACCATTATTCACATATATGAAAATGACCAACCTTTAACGAAAGACAAAGAAAAGGAATGGAACTACCATGGGAATATGATATCACCACGTCTTTTCCTTTATCAGCTACCACGGGACCTGAAATGTTAGTAGAGTAATGAGCCCAAAATTGTAACGTGGCTCGGTAAGTAGTAAAACCAGCATATTACCTATAACTAGCATTCTAAAAACAATGTATGTATGCATGAACAGTAATGGTAAAACAATGTTTACTAACATGACACATGTAATAAAATAGTTATAAACAATGCAGTAGTTAAAGAACAGTTTGAATACATGCTAGTTGAAAATTGTATCTGGGCTAGGGTTTCAAATAATCAAATTCAACTCTATTGTCATCACTCAAGCGAGTCATAAGTCAAGTGTACCAGCTACTCAAGCGGGTCATGAGCCATGTGTATTCATCGAATACCCTAATCGCGCGCTTGGTCCTCAAGTGTCATCACTCGAGCGGGTCTGAGGCTAGATGCACTAACCATATGCCCTATCCCAACACTCGGACCTTGAGTCTAAATCTTAATCACATCGTGTACCCTAACCCCATGCTCAAACCTCGAGCCTGCAGTCTCATTATCAATGTACATCTATATATTTCAAAACCAATTTGATTTATCTCAATCATATGAAACCCTTTAAGCAATGTCATTTCACACACATTTTTGCAAGGAATACAAGTTAAAGTAACACCTAAATTAAACTACTCATCTCGGGTCTTGCGTACCAATGTCCTATCAACACTTGGCCCAACCTTGTAGTACATACTCAGATCTGCGTTATTTAAACTCAATTTTAGTTCTTTTGAGCAATGTGGCTCAACTTTAGTTCTACCATCCCTACCCGATCTTGGTCACCCTAAACTCAACGTTGTCAAATTTGGTGAACCGATCAAACTTGGTCAACTAGTCAAACTTGGTCAACTAGTCAAACTTGGTCAACTAGTCAAAATTGGTCAACATGATCAATTTTGGTCAAATTGGGTCAATTTGGTCAAAATCCTCAATTTTCCACACTTAGTCAAAAATCTAGCCTTTTTGGTCTATTTGCGCAACAAATTTGCAAATTTTTTTTTAGATCAAATTTGCGAATTTGTGCGAAACATTATAAATTTCATCTACACCTCCTAGATATTCACCAAAATTTTAATTTGCAATTTTTGGACGCCATGTGATAGGGTTTTCAAGTGGAATATCAGCAATTGTAAATTCCCAGTTTTCATGTGATAGACAGTCACTGGTCGCGTAATTTGACTAACTTACCCAACTCTTATTGGGACGAGATTTGGTACACATGTTTTTAACATAACCAATAATGTCTCCACCAAATTTCAGCTTAAAATATCGAGTTTTAGTTAATCAATTGATCCCCCAAAGTCCCGACTATGTAACGGATTCTTCTAATGATCCTGGTTTTTATGATTTTTAAGTGTTTAAATACCCCTATTAAACATTTAATCCAAGGTTTTTACACATTTTGTAAGGGTTTAGATCACAAAAAATTCAATAATTAAGACCCATTTGAAACAACAAGCAATTTAAGGTTAAAATCATACTCAAACACTTGACAAATATTAGCAAAACTCTAAAATTTTCTAAGTACCAGAATACTCATGTTCTGAGGTAACTTTTCATGTATAGAAAATCATGCATACAAAGACTTAGGGTACGAGGTTTTTACCTTTTTATATCCTCAAATTTGAGGATTTATCACTCCAAGTTTCAGCCCAAATGGACATCCCAATAGCCTCAACCATTGCCCTAAATTTGGTTCCAACAACACTTTTACTGTCACAGTTAGCAGACAACCAACTTTGGCACCCTGTAAACCATGTTCAAGAGTTTAATTTTGTTTTTTCGACACATGAAACTTAAAGTACATATAACAAGGATTACAATGAGTGGTTTTACCTCAAAAACCAACCTCAAATGGGTTAGGAATCGCCCCTTCAAAGATTGGATCAAAACTATTTTCTATAGTTTTCCACTCCCAACTATGTTGAGTACCCCACCTTGGTGGTCGTTTTTCTCTCTAATGATTTTGCGATTTTTGGAATGGTTTGCATAATGTTATAGAGGGAGGTAAAAGCTTTCAAAAGACAATAATATCGGGAAAAACGGATTCAGGATGAAGGTGAAATGAGTTGCTAAAGTTGACCGTTCAACTAAAAACATTGCAAGAAATCTGCGTTTTTGTTGCATGCTGGAGTATTTTTGCATGGCCAATGGACTATCATGTGGCTCATGGGTTGCCATGCAATGTGCCTTGTTGCCCATGCTCATAGGTTTAACTAGAAGTCTTGTTGGATGGTTAAAACTAGGGCTCAAAACAAGGTTCGTAGCTGGTTTTGGGAAAAGGGAAAAAGGAGTTGAGGCACGTTGGCCTGCCCACACGCCCGATCCAACGCGCTCGAGTCGAAGGTTCACGCGCCCAATTGCGCAACATGGGCCCACTACCGGTGCCTGGGTTGGCCCACACAAGCCCATGAGCCCGTGCACCTAGAAGAACATTTTTTTCCTTTTTATTTTCTTTCCCCCTTCTTCTTCTTTTTTTCTCTTCCCCCTTTGTTTTTCTTTTAGTTATTTATTTTTTTATTTATTTATCTATTTATTTATTTATCTACCATTTTCATCCAAAATTATATATTCTACCCAGAAATCAATATTCATCCCAAAAATCAAATAATTAACCTAAAATTTAATTATTCCCTTCAAAAAAAATTGAATAGTTATCTCAAAAATTATATTATCTCTCAAAAATCACATTTTTTCAATAATTAATTAATGTATTCTCTTCCCAAAAATTATATTTCTCAATTAATCTAATTTTCTTTAATTAAATGATTAAAATTAAAGAAAATTGAGAAAATTCATGTATTTTTATTAAAATTTTTAAAAAATACATGTGAATACATATATCAAACCCATAAATTTTGTATCTCAAAAATATGGGTCATCACACTTCTACTGTATCAAGATGTCTCAGACTTGCATTAGCTATATGCCCAAATCATTCTTACCATTAAATTTCTCAATATCAAATTTTGCATTCGATACACCCATACTTGTCATATTAATAATCAGATCTGGTTATTTGAGGTAGTGTTTGGACACACTATTGGAATCCTCTTATTTCAATAAGCCTTATTAAAATAGAGGTTTTTAAAAAATAGAGTGTTTGATAATATTAATTTTAAGTCTTTTTTGAAATAAGACTATTTTTAAAGTTGAGGAAACAGCTCTTAAATAAAAAGTAAAACTTTTTTGCTTTTTTTTAATAAGTGAAAAACTACTCATGCAGATAGTGATTCGGAACTTCCGAAAGAGCTCAGATTTTTTTAAAAATACGAGACTACCCTTTGCCTCCAATATCTTGTTTCTGCAACTCTCTATCTTCTTCCCTCTGATGAGAATTGTTGCTCATCTGCCTGTTTAGAACGTTTCTGCGCAACTCTCGTCTTCTTCGCACATGTGGTAAACTTTATCCTCTTTTCATTTCTTTCTTTCTATCGCGGTATGTCTCGTTCTCTCTATCTCTCTCGCTGTTCTTAACGCATGACTTCTCTCTATCTCTGACGCACGACTTCTCTGGTCGTCTTCCTATTTCTCTCACTCAAGTTGTCTTCTTCATGCCGGCTTTTCTGTCTTCCTCATAGCTTCTTTCTATTTCTCATGCTCATCTTCGCTCTTTGTCTGTCCGGTCATCTTCCTCACGTTGCTCTGTTTTTTTTGTCTCCTGCTCTTGTGTCTTCTTCACGTTTCACGTTGCTGGTTTTTCTTTCAAATTCAATTTTTTTGTTGCTCGTTTTTCTTCTTTCAGATATGGTTGCTGGTTCTTCTTCTTTCGGATTCACGTTGCTAGTTTTTTACTCGCTGTCTGTCGAGTTATCTTCCTCACTCTACTTTGTTTTTTTCTCTCCCGCTCTTGTGTCTTCTTCACACTTCACACTGCATTGTTGTTGGTTGTTGGTTTTTCTTTTGATTCTTCTTCTTTCGTTGTTGTTTGCTGGTTCTTCTTCTTTCGGATTCAAGCTGCTCTATTTTGTTGCTGGTTCTTCTTCTTCTTTGTTTCCATCTTCTTCTTCGTTCCATCACCATAACATTCTTTTTGATTTGGCACAAGTCTTTCCAATTCACATTTTTTGTGTTCTGCATGCTGTCGATTTCTTTTGCTTGATTTTCTTCATATGATAATCTTGATCGATGGCCTGTTGGATTGGTGCTTCTTACTTTAGGTGATAAATCTAAGTATTTAGATATTCATTGGATTTAAGGTTGTTTCAACAATTTAAGGAACAATGCAAAGGCGGTGCATCTTAGATTGTATGTTAATGGAACTTCTCTGGGGGTATTTGGATTTTTCTGGACTGCAAGATCATGTTCTGAGAGGGAGAGGAACTGACCGACTATAAAGAATTGACCAGTTGGTCAAGAATTATTTTATACAATCTCTCACAATTTCTTGTATAAAATATTGTGAGAGATTGATAAGTCCGTATTTTAGGATCGGCTCCAGGGTATTCAAAGAAGCAAGGAATTATTAATAAATTCTTGTATAAAATATTGTGAGAGATTGATAGACTAATGAAAAAGGAATTATTAATATATTCTTGTATGAAATATTGTGAGAGATTGATAGACTAATGAAAAGATTGAGTGCCATAGGCAAGAGATTTTTGTAAAGTAATTGCTCAACCTTGAGCAATCTTCAAGTCCGTATTTGTGGTATTAGCTAAATGTAAATATATTAAATTTCATTAGAAGTCTTAGAATCTGATGATTTTAGAATTAATATGAGTAAAAACTGGTGAAATATAATTTAGTCAAGTGAAAGAAAAGAATTCAAAAAGGTTAGGTAAGTACTAGATAATATTATTCATCAAAGAGAGTAAGTTATCAATAATATTAGTTATCAGGGATATAAAACTGGATCACTTACAATGACTTTTATCAGGGATATTAGTTATCAATAATATTAATGTGATTGCATTCAATTATTTTCATAAACACATGAAATTCATGTATGTATTTTTTTTTTTTTTGGTTAGAAAACACACTCATAGAAATTCATTCATGTATGTTATCAAGTGAAATCACATATATTTCTTTGAGTGTTTGGAAATTTCTTTGAGTGTTTGGAAATTCATGTATATTTTTTCTTTGAGTGTTAGGAAATTCACGTATATTAGTTCAATCCAAATTTATTTGAGTGTTTAGAAATTCATCTATATTTTTTTATTCATTTGATTAATACTCATAAATTTATTTATTTATTAGAATTCTATGGAAGAGAACAACAGATCAACTAAAAAAAATTCAAACAAGGCCACAGAAGAAGATGGAAACAAGGCTATTCGAGCTAATTGGACAAATTCGAATTTGAAAGTATTTCTTGATTTATGTATTGAACAAGTTATGATTGGAGGGAGGCCATGTTCTAACTTATCAAGGCAAGCATGGCCTAAGGTAATAAAAGAATTTGAGAAGAAGACAAGATTATCGTATAACCAATGGATACTCAAAAACAAATGGGATTTATTGAAAAAATAATGGAATGCTTGGAGTAAATTGATATCACTAACGGGTATTGGGCATGATCCGATTGACCAGCGAGTGATAATGGATAACGATCGCTGGGATGAATATCTAAAGGTATTATTTTGTTTTAGTACTTTTAAGTATTTCAATAAGTATTGATGCAATCTTACTAATTTATTTTGTTAAATTCAAGTAAATCTAGATGCAGTGAAGTTTAGGCATGAACCTTTAATGTATGCTACTGAGTTTGAGCTAATATTTGGCGGGACATCTACAATTGGAAAAGATGCTTGGGTTCCAGATGGGTCTATTCCATCTGACATGATATTAGAAGATGTTGTGGACATTGATAGGAATGACATTGATATTGACTTAACAAATGTAGAAGGTGCAACAGAAGTTAATCCATCAATACATAAAATCTCAATTGGTACATGCAATGAGAAAAATGATTATATTGATCATATGAAGGAGGTTAGACGCAAGCGCCCTCATCTTTCAAAAAATAAGTCTGAGACAGAGACAATCATTGAAAAAGGTTTAGTTGAAGTATTTGGAAAAATACTATCAAAGGAAAGTTCTACTAGTAAAATTCCTACCATGTTTGAGTGCAATGATTCGTTGATGAAAATATCTGAAATTCCTCAAGGAAGCAAATTATTTGGCTCTGCACTAAAAAGTTTTATAAAAGAGAGTCTCAAAGAGATGTGGATGCTACACGAAGGTCATCCATATAACCAAATTGCTTTTTTAGAATCACTTATGGATGATGAAAAAAAAGAACTAATGAATGATACCTTTAGACAGGTGTTAGGTGTTAGGTGTTGTGGACATTGATACAATTGTTTTATTAGATGTTAGGTGTTTGGCGATGCTTTGTATTAACTTTTTTGGACAATATTAGCTATTATATGTTAAATGATTTAATTTTATTATGAATGTTTTAGATGATTGTTATTTGATTTTTTTTTATTTAATGCTATTTGAATGAAACTTACGTTATTTTGTGCAATAATAAATGTTGTTTTGTGTTTTATTTTTTAGCAAAATAGAACAAGATCAATATTGGTGGCTTTTCATTATAATTTTGTTATACTTGAAGAAATATAGAAGTCGAAGATTTTATTTAACAAAACAATCATGCAGAGTTTCAACTTTATCTGCACATAAATTTATGAGAGATTTATTAGATGGACATCCACGAATATGTCAAGAGTTATTTCTAATGGACAAACATATCTTTTTACGCCTTTGCTTATTATTTAAAGAGAAAGGTTGGTTAAAGGATGGGAGGTATTTGTGCATTGAAGAGCAAATTGATATCTTTCTCATGACAATTGGTCATAATGCAAGAAACAGAATGTTACAAGATAGGTTTCAACATTCAGGTGAAACTATACATCGTTATTTTCATAAAGTATTAGTGGCAATGCTAAAATTTGTAGGTAAAATTATAAAACCACCTCAATCTCTTCAACAAGTTCCAAATGAAATTTTACGAAATCCAATGTTTTATCCCTATTTCAAGGTATAAGACACATGAATTATTAATATTCTTGCTATTTGTGCTATCCTTTTTGAGATTTTTAATTATATTTTACTTGTACAGGATTGCATTGGAGCAATAGATGGCACCCACATCAATGCAATAATATCCATAGGTGAACAAATTCCATATAGAGGAAGAAAAAAAGAGTGTATTCAAAATGTTATGGCTATTTGTGCATTTGATATTACATTTACCTATGTTAATGCTGGATGGGAAGGAACTGCACATGACTCAAGAATTTTTATGGATACTATTCGAGATCCAAATAAGAAATTTCCACATCCTCCTACTGGTAAGAATCTAATTTTAATACGTATTTTTTCTTATTGTATTCTAAATAACAATATGAGAAACTTTTTATTAATATTTTTAGGTAAATATTATGTTGTTGATGCCGGATACCCTTCAATGCGAGGATATCTCACTCCATACACAAATATTCGTTACTGGTTACCAGACTATCATCGCGGTGTTCGAGCTCGTACTAAAGAAGAAGTTTTTAATTATGCTCATTCATCGTTGAGAAATATAATTGAGCGATCCTTTGGAGTTTTAAAGGCTCGATTTCCTATCCTTCAAAAAATGGCACCATATCCATTTCCAGTACAACGAAGCATAGTGTGTGCTTCGATGGCAGTACACAATTTTATTAGAAAAGAAGCTCTTGCGGATGAGTTGTTCATAGTTTACAATAGTGATGAAATTAATATGAATGATAGTTACGAAGAATATGATTTTAACGTAGAAGATAACGTAGAGACAAATGATATTGAGATGTCAATAGTTAGGGACAAAATTGCAAATGAACTTTATAGCTTACAATAAATTTTGCATATTAGTAATTTATGTTTAGTTTAATGTTTAAATATTTGTAAGACATTATTACTTATAATTGAAATATTTACTCTTTTGTCATATCTTTCATTATTTTGTTATATTTTATAAATAAAAAATTGACGCTAATTATATAATGTTTTGTATTAATCTTTCTTTATATTACAATGTTATTGATAATTATTATTTTTAAAAACACTGTGCAGTTACATAAAGAATTTGATTGTATTTCACACTGTGCAATGTTTTAAAAACTGTAAAACACTTTTTTATAATTTTCCCTTATCTCTTATTGTTTCTATTATTACAGTATTACTACATTGATATTAACTACTATCATTAATCACAATATTCTTTAATATAATTTAAGCAACTTAATAATTTTATTTCTGAATTAATACCTTAAACATGGATTGTAAAGTCTTAAAAAAATCACTTAGTTATAATTATTTAATAAAATTATTAAACTTTTTAAAAATTAAATGATAAATTATAGGTATATGTTGTTGTTGTTGTTGTTGTTGTTGTTGTTGTTGTTGTTGTTGTTGTTGTTGTTATTATTATTATTATTATTATTATTATTATTATTATTATTATTATTATTATTATTATTTTCATCCACGATAATTTTGGTTTTTTTTGTTATGTATAAAAGCCCTATGAATAAATTACTTGTAATCTTAATTATATTTTATTCATTGCAAACAAATTAATAAAATTTGACAATTAAATTTAAACTTGCATTTTTTTAGGTATATAAGTACAAGCACAATTCCCCTATCAAGCAGCATATAAGTATAATAATAACGATTTCACTCACCTAAATGATATGGGTAGATATAATTTGTGTGATATATTCTTTAATTATCCTAAGCTTGTCACATAGATTTTTTTATTTTTTTTAATTTTAATTTTTTTTGTCAAGAAGAATATTTTCTGTTCATATTGTTAATAATTTTATTGTATAGTACAATTAAATTTATTAACAATTTTTATATAAAAATCTTATTTTTATACAAATGACATAAATTACCCTTGTAATAAGAGATAAATAAGAGTACGTAAAAGTTGCTTATCAAATGCTCTACTCTTAAATAAGAGCTTTTAAGTTTTTACTATCAAACACTCATTTTTAAATAAACTCTTATATAATAAGTTCTATTATAAAAAGTCTTAGAAAAAGAGTATTAAATATTTAAGAAGTAGAGTTACCAAACACGCCCTCATGAGTAGATCTTGTCACTACGAACCTATTGCAAAAATCAAAACTAAAATTCAATTTTGAACGACTCTGATATAGCAAAAATTGTATCCACTGGTAAATTTAATTTCTAAATATTCGTTGCCATTGGCACACGAACAAAAAAACAAGAAAAGAAATTCTTTCACAGAAATCAAGAGAGCCAAAAGAAAATTTCTTTCTTCTGACTTTTCAACTCACCCAAAACCAAAAGAGAAAAATGTTAGGAAACATGTTACTTGAGACGTGTTATAATGCATTTTTGGTGCTTTATATATTTCAGAAATAATACAGAAAATTTAATGATTGCAAAAATCGGAATATTACTGGTATAGAATAATATAGAAATCTCGACACTGTTGATTATAGAAACTGAAATATCTCATATTCCTTGAAATCATTTCTGAAATCATTTTTGAAATAGATTTTAAAACTTATAGAATTTTTACAAAATCGTTTCTAGTTAAGTTTCTAAAATTATAATCCTAGTATATTTTGGAAATAACATAATTATGGAATACTGCATATAGCTAATATTGGATTTTAGAATCATGAATATTATGAGCTACAATTTTTTAAAACTGATTACTGCTGATTTCAGAAACTAAAATATTATGTTCTAATATATTGCAGATTTTCCTTATTGAAAGATTTTGGTTGAAATAATTTTTAAATCTTAATAAATGTTTTTGAAATCATTTTTGGCAAGTTTGGTGCTAAAAAAATATATTATCAATACTTCATGGTTAAAGGTTTTCGCAAAAAACAACTTTTAGTTTTTGAAAACTAAATATTTCATACGAATTTTCTTTAGATCTTCTGAATCTGAAATCTTACAAAAATAGAAATGGTGGACTTTCTTTTATTTTTGTTGAACCTATTTCTAAATCTCATGGAATGTTTTCGAAATTTTCCCTTGGCAAGTTTTTAAAATTATGATAAATTGTTTCTATTTAATATGCTCATAATCTGTTTTGAAATGGAACATTTACAATCCTAGAATCTGATCCTTTCTTAAGATAGTATAATAACATTCTTAAAAACTACATGTGTTTATTTTTTGAAAAAGAATTTCAAATCCTTGTGAAATGTTTTAGAAATAAAATAGACAGGGCATCTTCATCAAAGGATTTCAATTTGCCCGTTGTGCTAAAGATCCAACAATATTGAAAGGTTGCAGAAGATTCCTACTACTAATGGAAAGTTGCAATTTTTTGGAAATATGTCAGGACTGTGTCCACAATATCCAATACAGTCAATCTCACAGTCTGCCTAGAAAATCACTTAGAATTCCTATATGCTATAGAAAGTCTTTATACTAAAGTTTATAAATACAGAGGCATTCAAGGCCTTCATTATAACTCGGAGCTACATAGAAAACATTGTTTATACATGGGGGAATCATTGTATTGAGTGTTGAGAGTTGAGTTCTTTATTCTTGTTTTATCGAGTGATCACGAAAGGGTTGTACTCTACAGTTTGTTAGCAGAGTTTGACAGCGTTCTTTTAGTTGAGAAGAACTCGTTGTGGTTTGTGTGCATAGAGTGCTGCTGCAAAGTGTTGGACCTATTGTAAATATTGCAAAGTGTAGTATTTGTGTTGCGGTCATCGTGTTAGTCCAATTGCAATAGTTGTGATGTGGTGTATATTACAAAGTGTGACATCAGTGTTGTGGTCATAATGTTAGACCAGTTACAATAGTTGTTATTTTCATTGTTCCTGCAGGGTGTTGGATCTGCTATAAGTATTGCAAAGTGTGGCATATCAGTGTTGCAGTCATCGTATTAGTCCAATTGCAATAATTGTACGATTTGTTTATAATGACATTCTTTATCTGGGCGAGGCCCCACAAATGTAGGCATTGGCTAAACTGCGTAACCAATCTCTGTGTGTCATTTACTTTCTGCACTGTCTGTTCATTTATTGTTGCATAGAAGTTTTTGATTGGTTACCGATTAATTACTAACTGATTATTGTAACTCCAGAACTAACAAAAAACAAAGAGAAATCTCCTCTCTCTCTCTCTCTCTCTCTCTCTCTCTCTCTCTCTCTCTCTCTCTCTCTCTCTCTCTCTCTCTTTCTTTTCTAATTGGTTGCGTGACAAAAGGGAGAAAAAAATATTTTTTCCTTTCTTTCTTGCAACAGGTCGAAGGCAATGCAAAAATTTGAAAATCTTCTACTATCTTCCAATGTGGGAACCCACCAATATATATTTCACAGTGCAACAAATTTAAGTTGGCTCTGATACGAATTTGTTGCGCACAACAAAAATGAAAGCCAATCAAAGGAAGTGCACCCACCAAATAATTAATAATCATTGAACGAATACAAACCAACTCAAACACAAGAACACACAGATTTAATGTGGTTCAGCGCATTCCCTACTCTATTAGAGATGAGAAATAATCTACTATAAAAGAATACAGATAGGTTACAACCTCTAATCAAATCTATCTAAATTTCCTTACACAAAAGTGTTCTCATACAAAACTCAATTTCTTACTTTTACTTCTCACATACCCCAATAAGGGTTTACATAATAGAAGATTCCTAAGTAATTTTCTAATATAAAATTAACTAAGTTATTAACATTGTCGGGACCCCTTCCCTAGGGCGAAGGGCGAACCGACTGGCACAGTGTTTTGACAACCCTGCCCGCAAGCCGATCTTGCCAAGACACTGTTAAGCCTCATCTTTCAACACCACACCACACACCATCAGAGTAATCATAGGAAATGCAGAAGAAACTTAACACACGAACACCAATAAAACTTGATATTTACCAAAATAGGTTATTAAAACATGAGTAGCAACAAGAGTAACTAGTCCATTATATACAAGCTTTCCTCACCCCTATACATAGTTTCTAACCCTCGAAACACACAACAGAAAAGAAAATACAAAGAAAACCTACTGAAAAGAGTAAGAGAAAGTAGTTTTATACGATGATCACTCCCTTACCCTTATCTGCGGCGGAAGAACCGAAAAAGTTAGAGTAGTGAGCCTAATTGTCTACGGCAGCTCAGTGAGTAATGCAGCCTAATTCACAATTTAAAACAAGCATTCCACAATTAAAACATGTGTCATGAATGCATGAGCAATAGCATTATGCAGGTGAATGCAACAGTAAACACAATTTAAATCCATAATGCAATCATGTACCTTCATTCAAAAATAGTTAAATAGTAAAAACATTAGCTGAGGCTCGCAAGCTCTCCAAGGCGACTAAAAATCCACTTGAGTGGGTTGCAAATGGTTAAGCGCATCGTGCCGACTTCAATTAGGACTTATTGTCGTTGTCAGCATCAAAATGACCAATTAGGACTTATTGTCGTTGTCTTATCGTGATGGCCCGATTAGGTCTTATTGTTGTTACCATCATCGTAGGCCCACAAAACCCCCTCAGCAGGCACTCTGTGCTAGGTGGTCACCTCTCGGAGTCGTATGAGAGACCGACACAACTCACTCTAACCCTGTACTCTCAGACTTCAAGACTCAATGTACTTTTTTCATTTAAAACTCATTTAAAAGAATGCAGATTCATCACAATATGTAATCTCATTTTTATAATGCATAGAATAACAAGCTCTAAGAAATTAGTTAGAAAATACTACTCACATGGATGCTCCGCTCCCGGCGCTCCTCTCGCAACCGGTTGCGTCCCGCTGGTACTTGGTCCTGCAAAATTGGTGCAACTTCTTAATATTAACATGGGACTTGGCTCACTCTAACTCCACATCATTGGTCAATCAATAACTTGACCTAGTCAAGAGTAGTCTACCTATGTTTGTTTATCTTGCCTTAGTTGCTAAGTCAATTTGATTGACCTTGGTCAATCTTGGTAAATCTTGGTCAACCCTAATCAACCTATAACTTGCTGACCTAACTGGTCAACAACATCCCAAATGGTCAATTCTGGTCTTCATGGAGTCGATTGGGCCAAAAAGGGGTCAACATCCCCAATTCCCATCACTTAGGCACAACATAAGCCTATGGCCCTATCTGTACAACCATTTTTTTTTTATTTTTCTGTGGGCAATCCGTAATTGAATTTGCTCCAAAATTTGTAGAACTATTCTAGACTTCCTAAAGCTTTTCAAAAATTTTGAATCACAATTTTTGGACATCATTTACTAGGGTTTCTAGGTATAACAACAGAGACTGTACAGATCCCATATACTCTGTGATAGGCAGTGACTGTTTGCCTGAATTGACCTACCTATCCATATCAGAATGTTACGAAATTTGGTAGGCAACTTCTAGACATACTTAGGGATCTATCCACCAAATTTCAGCTCAATCTATCAAGTTTTGGTCAGTTAATTTCATCTCTGAATTTTCAGCTAGATTGCAGGAAATTTCTAAGTTCATAGTTTCTACTATCATCCTAGTATTCTTTTCCCCCATTAAATCATAATTCCATGGGTTATTTCTTGTTTCTAATTACAGTATATAGATCATAACACATCCATTAATAAAAATTGCTTCGAATTAGTAACATGCAATGCCAAATTCATGTTTATCTTTCCACCAATTTCTCTGCTGTATTTTAAAAAAGAACACAAGAAATTTTTTTAAGCACTCTACAATCATGGCATATTTGTAAGTATAACAAAATACATTCACAAAGGCTCAAGGTCAGAGCTTTTTACCTTTCTGGAACCTCTACTATGGGGTCTAAAATGCCTCTGGTTCCAGTTTGAACAGGTGCCTTTAGGCGTTCCAAATATGGCTTCGAATCTGGTCTCAACTAGTTTCTGTCGGCACTATTGCAACAGTAAGCCTAACAGTTAACAACAGGTGCCTTTAGGCGTTCCAAATATGGCTCCGAATCTGGTCTCAACTAGTTTCTGTCGACACTGTTGCAACAGTAAGCCTAACAGTTAACAACAGTGGCTTATGAAACATATCAAACGTTCCAGTTTTTGGTTTCTACCACTTGGACACTTGGATACCATGATAAGGGGTAGAATTGTGGATTTTACCTCAGAGACGAGCTTGGATTTGTTCAGGTGTGGGCCTTCCTATGGTTACTCAAACTGTTTCTGTTACACGGTTGCAACAATGAGTAAGTAACCAACTTTAATGGTTTGGAAATCATGTGTAAAACCCTAGTTTTCGCTCTTTAACACTTGGAGATTAAAAGACATATGAAAATGAAGAGGGTGGACAGTTTTACCTCCAAAATATGCTTGAAACAACCTAGGATTCGAAGCTCCAAGAAGGTTCCAACACAAGCTTCTTTGGTTTTCTAGGTTTGAACCCTGTGAACAACACCTTTTTTTATGATTTCAGCTTTAGATGGCTTCAAGATTGGGCAAACTACTTGTGGGTCTTCGTAGATGGTGGTATCAGCTTCAAAATAAGCTATAGATCACTAGATTCGGCCAAAAATGTGGAAGATCTGAGCTTGTGAGTAGGGTTAAGTTGTTGAAATTTTTCTGGTTTTGAGCTTAAGGAGGAGATTTTGTTACATGGGAGAAGCTTACATGGCACGATGGGTGACATGTGGCCATCCAGGTGGCTTCCAACCTCACATGTTGGCTACCTAGTTGGCAATGCCTATTGGCCACAATAGAGGCCATGAGTTGATGGCAAAACCATGGATTCATTTGGTTTCTTGCTGAAATATGATAGAAAATCCTCCAAAAATCAGCCAAAATTCGTTAAAAATCCAGATAAATTCGCATAAGAGGACAAGAGGGCAAAAAGGGGTGCCCATTTGGGCGCATGGGCCCATTCTGGCGCATGGGCCGATCGAACTGTTGGCGTTGGTCGGGCTCAAGCCCGATCGAATTTCGGCCCGTGCGCGCCGAAATTCAAATTTTTTTTGTTTAATCCTTATTCCGTTATATATATATATATATATATATATATATATATATATATATATATATATATATACACGTATTTTTTGCATTTTTTTCCTAAAATTGCAAAAATTATTTATTCTTTATTC